>VAHH01000372.1:20019-33453 GCA_013357305.1 Radopholus similis | reverse complement strand
GCATAGGCATGTATTGGAATAGAAAGCCTTGGTAGTTGGGATTTTGAAGATTTTGATTTGTTTTTTAGTCGGTTGAGGAGCAGCAGGCCGAGAAGTCCCTTTCGACAGTGGCGGCCAAATCGTCTTCGGAGGACACCATTTCTGGCCACCAACAAGATGGGCTCGGACACAATGGCTGCGGTGAGCAATGGCTTGAACTGCCGCAGCAGCAGCGGAATCAGGCGGCGGAGTGCTTGAACGAAGTGCGTTCCATCCGCGACGAAATGGGCACTCTGCGTGACGGGATGGGCGCAATTAAAGTGAGTGCGTGTGCTTTCACGGGGTGTGCAATTTTCGGTACACAATTGCAGTTCAGGCTTAGGCGTTCTTATCTTGCATAGGCTAAAATCACTCAATTCGGCTTAAATTTTGACTTATGCTTATGTATTAGTCTGAAGCCTAAGCTGGACATTGGCTTAAGCTGTCTGAGCTCAAATCTACGTACTACAAACATACAAACAGTTAACCTCCATTTTCTGACGGAGCAAATTGCAAACTGTGTAGTCCAAGTCCAATGGCTCAGACGTAAACTAATCTTAGCTAAGGAAAGCATGTGAGCGAGCACAATTGGACGGGGGCACACATTTTGCCAAAAACATGTGTAACTTTCGTGCGACAATTCCATACACTGTTTGTTTTGACAGGCAAGGGTGGATGCCGTTGAGCGCAAACTGCTTGCCATTTTGAGTGGCAGTGGAGACGGCGGAAAAGACGCGCCTAATCGCGCAGCGGGCGCACCAATTTTGCCAACACCACTGACGGCCTCGTCCAACAATGGTCGGTCAAAATTAAGCAAATTAGTATTGAAAAAGTAGCATAAGCCTAGAAAATCGAATTGTGGTAAAGACAATCCCCAAAAAAGCATTGAGTCGAAGCGAATGCCTAGAAAATTTAGCGCCCGAATTTGCGCCAATGAGGCACCGATTTTGCAGAAACTCAGCAGCAGCACAACCAGTCCAACACCGACAGCACCGTTCCAATTCCAACTGTCCGCCTTCGTCAGAAGCAGCCGCCACCACAGCCCTATGAGCACTTGTTGAAGAAAGTGGTGCGCGAGTCGTTCACATGTGTGGGCGCCGCCAATTTTCGACGATTCGTCGAGCGGAGCACCGTGCTGGCGGACCGGACCGGATTCGTGCGCGAGGTGATGGACATGCGCGTGGATCACCTGCTGCTGGTGTTGCCGCGCGGCGTCGGCAAGACAATGGCGCTCAGCTGCCTGACCGAATTCCTCGCCCAACCGCAAGAGCCCGACTACAAGGAAGGGCGGGAACGCTCTCGCGCACTGTTTCTCACACAATTCCAGAACGGGTGGGTGCCAAACTATGTATTAACTCGGTCAGAGTGAAAGCCGAACAACTATTGTTTTTTCGATGCCCCTTTCCAAGTGTTTTTTTTTCACGGCATTCAGCTCACAGAAAGCCCAACAAATTGGCCAACTATGGCCATTGGGCCAGTCGGTCTCATCACTTGGCCACTGTTGTATTATAAGTATTATCTAATTTGTCGCACATTCCAGTCGCCAGTTCCGCATCGCGACTGCAGATCCGGACTTCTTTGAGCAACACATTGCTGCCCACCCAGTGCTGTTCTTCTCGCTCTCGGACGTGCGTGTGGGCAATGCGGCCGAATTGGAATATGCATTGGGCGAACGCATCAAAGAGCAGTTTGAACTGAACGAGTGCTTGCTGATGTCCCACTTGGAACAAAAGGCGAAAACTAACCGTGCCGCAAAGCGCCAAATGGACAAATTTGACGGCTTCCTGAAGGCAAAGAAGATTGCCGCTCTCGATTGGGGCACAGGTGTGAAATTTGTTATGTAATCGAACGTTTCAGTGCCAGTGGGTTTGGTGAGGCATAACTCAGTCAATTTTAAGATTTGAACAAATGGTCATTTGAAAAGTGCAGATGTGCTCTGTCCAATGGCAGGCACTTTCAGCCCCCGGCTGGACTAGCAATTGGCCAAGTTATGGCTAAATGTTTGAAAAATCGACCAATTTATGCGTTTTCGAACATAACCTGTCCAAAGCTGGTCCAATCAATTCAGGTCCTAGATCCCTCTTTTGGCTTCGTTCTTGTCGAGTTATGCCCAAACACACTGGTGCTGGACCTCTGCAGGACACTGAAACCATACCCTCTTTAACGCGTTTAGCAATCACATTCATTGTCAACCTGTTGGAAGAGCAACAACGCAGCACTTCTGCTGGCCGCCAGAACAACGAAACGTTCATCATTGTGGACGACTTTGACGCACCAATCACCCAAATGGCAGCCACAAAGAGGGGCGAGTTGGCCAAGCAAATGGACGTGATGGCCACTTTCCTCAACGCCATCTGTTCGACGAGTGCGCGTGTCGTGTGTGCCGGCACACTGCGCTTCGTCGCGTCGGACTTCCAAGAATGGACGGTGCTCGAGGCGGGCTCCAATCGCAATGCGCGCATTCTGCGCCACTTCGGGTTCACGCGCGACGAATTCAACGAAATGTGCCGCGCATACGGAGTGGGCGTGGAACACGAGTGCAACCTGGACGACCTCTTCAAGTTCTACAATGGTGGGGCCATGAAATGGGAATTGATCGTGATTGCTTGAGACAATTCGAGAAATGGGTTGATATGTAAATCACGCAGAATTCGTTTGGCGAAAAGCCAGAACTTGGCTCTAACTGCTAGCTTTTGGCCATCACTCCCCAAATGGGACTTCATAAAATTTGCTGGGGATGAAACGTGCCCTATTGCAGGCCACCGCGTTTGCTCCACGCAACTGTGCTCCACGTGGTCCCTCATCCAGTACGTTACCAATGTGTCCGGATATGTCGCCGAAGACACGCAGCATCTTTCACCATTGTCCAAAATTGCTGCTGCAGCAGCGCTGGACACTTCAAGCGCGAAAGGCTTCTCTTCCTCCAACGCAAGCAAAAAGTCCTCGGCATCGACGGCGTCCCTGATGAGGAAGTTCCCCTCCTTCCACAAAGACACGCGGCTCTTCAAACAGCTGACAAAGCTGTTCAGCTACGACGCAATTGCCGCCATCATCAAGGACCAACTGTTGACCGGGACGGGCTACCCTCTGCAAAGAAATAGGGCACCACTCAACGTGAGTGGGCGATGGTGTGGGCTTTAAAAGAGATCTTGGGCAAATTTGATAGAGCTATGGAAGCTCTACAAAATTCAAATTAGGAAGGAATTGTTTTCCAATGGCATCTGATTCCAATTTCAATGAATTTGCAATGTTGCGGAATCCGTGCAATTCAATGGGATGCCCACGTTGTTTTCTAATTGTGACTTTGTGTGACCTGACTCTACGTCATTTTACAGAACCACCAATTGGAGAATTTGCTGCAGATGGCGCAGAGCAATTGGAAATGTCATGAACAGAAGTCGCTAGATGACGGCGTTGTTTCTGCGTTTATGGAAGTGCTTCTCTCGTCCGGCTATTTAGTGCACAAAGTAAGCCGAATGATTTCGACTCAGATGTGTTAATTAAGAATCATTTGTGCCCGATGAAAATTGGGGCAATTTATTGATTCCTTGAAACTCTTCTCGGTGTGGGAACAAACGCTGGACAGGGAAGATTGTCAAACATAACTTGTTCAAAAAGTGCATCGGGCACAAATACCTTATAATTTGGACGAGTGTAAAATTCACAAAATCTAGCGTCACCATCTGCACATTCCTAATGCTGAGATGCGCCTCCAAATAATGGAGTATCTGTACGAGTACCACTTTGAATGGCCAGTGACCCAGTGCCTGGAGCAAACGTTTGTGACGGCCGAGGCACTCTGTGCCCTGATCTACGCCAACGACGATGAAGACGATGTGCAGCAGAAGACCGAGAATTTGGAGCAGGAGCTGTACAACTTGGCAGCAACGACGAAACAAAGAGTGTCTCGCAACGAGCGACACATTCACACACTGTTCGAGATGTCGCTCTACGCGGCCTCAGAAGACACGTGGGCCAAGGCGGACAGCGACAAGAGGTATAGGCCAAGATCTCATCCAGTGGTGGCTAGCTACGAATGATTAAAACTCTGAAAATCCCAGATTTTTTCAAACATTTGGGCGCAAGTCAATTTTTGATACACGGACGCAAAATATGGGCTTTTTCAGCGTAAACTCGCACAACAATAAGCGACCAGACATGACTGTGACTTGGCGAAACGATGCCCACCACATTGGTTTGATGGTCGAGTTCAAGTTCGACAAAAGCATGGAGGCGTTCGCCCAGATTGTCGAGAACAACTACATCACGCAGTCTCACTTGTTCTGCGGCCGAGGCCAACCACCGATCAACACACTGTTGGCACTGGGGGTTGTGCTCAACGAGAAGGTACATAGCAATTTGTCTGCTAGATTTTTTCTCAAATTGTCTACCTAACTTATAACTAGGAACCGGATTTTTATAGATGCTCAAGTCAATATCTGTTAGGCAAAAAACTCAACTTTCACTTAAGAACCTAAAAAATAAAAAATCGGTCCTATTTATAACATTGATCATCAGATCGAGTGCTAATTGGGCCAATTTTGGCGAGTGAACAATTTGAAACAAATGCGTTAGCAGACAACAAAAAATACAACATTTGACCATATCCCTTGACGAGCAGACGCCGAACGACGTTGTGGAGGTGCAGTCCAGGCGCTGGACACGCATTCAACAGGAGAGCACCGCGGAGTTCCTGGGACGGTGCCAAGCTGCGTTGGCACAAGAATACCCGCCAAAAAAATAAGCCCGTTCCCGTTTTTGCCCCTGTTTTGAATGCATTTTTTTTATCAATCGAATGATTGTTTTTTCAATAGCGTATGATTGATTTTGCAGCATCGTTAAATTTTTTTTAAATTAATATCTCCAATCAAATTCATACTCCTTTTGGCTGTAAACATAAGTCGATAACTTGAGATGGGGTGACTCTAAGTTGCCTTTTGCTGTTTGGTCGTCCGAACATCACTCTTAGGGTTGTTCACTCCCGGTTAATAACCGGATACCCCGGTTTTGCCGGTTTTGATCCACTCGGTTTTCGGTTCCGGTTTCTCCGATTGACCCGGTTTTCGGTTCCGGTTAATTCGGTTTTTGGCAAAATTTTATAACAAAACAGAAAAATTTTCAAAAGTATAACATTTTCATCAATTTTAAATGTCCGGTCCAATTTATGCAATATATCTTACAAAAATATTTTTGCGCCGCAGGCAAATTTTACAGCTTTGTGATTAGTTTTGAAAAAAGTTATAGTGAAAAATCGGAAATTAGCCGCTTTTTAACGAACATTCGGTCCTAACTTGGCCAATTCTTAACCATCCGAAGAGTTAAATGGGCCATTGGATAGGGCACACTTTGAGTTTCCAATGAAATCTCAATCACTTTCTTACCCCTCAAACAACTACCCTCTCTTTCTCTACTATTGTAAGTAGAATCTAGAATATAGATTATATACCTAGTAGGTAGGGGTAGGTACTACTAGTATATAGAACATACTACAATGTGCAGAACTTTGGAATTGGCATAGTGTTCTTCGCCAAAAATGAACATAAAAACGAAAAATATTCATTTAAAATTTTCAAAAAAGTCCATTTCTTAGGGGTGCTTTAACCGAAAAACCGCCGGTTTTGGATCCCCGGTTTTCGGTTATCGCCGGTTTTTGGGACCCGGTTTTCGGTTTCGGTTAATTCATCAAAAACCCCGGTTTTCGGTTCCGGTTCCGTTTAACCGGGAGTGAACAACCCTAATCACTCTGTTCTTAGAATTACGTTAGTCTGTATTGTTTACCTTTACCTTTGATTTTGGGGGGTAAAATTGATTCATTTTGCTATGCAAGACCAAACCTCTGATCATCTAATCATTCTCCGATTGTCACATGGCATTTGTTGGTACGCGGATTCTTCACAAATCCTAGAGCCTAGAGTAATAAAAATTGCCCTGATATCATCCATACTAAATAGAAACGAAAAAATTCACAAGCTGTTCTATTATTGACCAGTCTCATGTTGATTACAAAATGCCTGGGTGTTGTTGGATGGATAGATTACGCGTGTTTGGGACGACACAATGTGTGGTGCGGATTGTGGACGGACTCGTCAATGTGTGGAGGGAATCATGTTTAATGTTCGTGCGTTGGGGCAAAAGCTCGTCATTCTTCGCTTGTTGGTTCTCATAGCCGTCCGAAATCCGGCGCAGCGGCGAGCTGTTTCTGCTGCCCGACCGGGTACACAATGCGGTGGCCGCCGCCTACTCTGGAGTGGAAATGAGATTGCACTTTCAGGCTTTAAAGGTGTTATTTGTATTTTTAAATTTCTCATGTTTTTGGGCATAACTTGGTGAACCAATCGGCACCCATGACTCGTTGAGAGGAATCGAATGAGATATAACTCATGGGACGATCTACCTATTCTATCATGTACTGCTCGAAATTGGGTCGACCTCAGTTCAAGCTGTTCACAGTTCACTCGCCCTAGTTCAAACACAAGAATGCATGGATCCATACTAACTAGTTCGACCTCGGAAACTATCCAATTGTCTTCTGATCAGCTGATCGTGTCTAGCAAAAGACAACAACACGTTTCCCGTTTTCACCTGTTTCGGCACTGGCTGTTGTGCCGTCGCTGGCTTTCAATTTCACGGTTTGGTCTTTTCACGAATTTGCAATTTCACGTAGTTTGGTGGTCTTTTTCTTTTATCGAATTTGCAATACTTGGTTTTGGACCTGGTCCCACTCTCGATTGTTGCATTTCATATTTTCACAATTTGGCGAAAAAACATTTTAGTGCGCGCGCCAATGAAATTATTCGAAGTTTGGGTTTCCCTTATTTTTTCAACTTCCGCGTTCCCTATTCACATTTTACCGCCCGCGCGCGCCACTTTCATCCAATTCCAATTCTAACAACAGCAAACATTTGCTGATGCCTTATGGCTGTACCTATCACTTTTCTCGCTAAAATTTATAAGTCCTATTCATCAGTAATTTTTGACAAAATTTAATAATAAGGAATAGATTCTGATTAGCGGTTAGGTGATTAATGATTAGTGATTAGCATTAAATCTGCTCCCATTTCACTTATATAAGTTATAAGATCGCTATTTTTTAAAATATAATATGTATGTAAATATTTGCAAATTCCAATGTTTTGTTTTCAGGGTTTAACCGCTGTCTTTCATTATTCCTTCTGATCACTGCCATTTTACCATTTGACTTTATTCTTTATTGGATACAACTTGTGTTAGTCTCTTCCATGCGATTCGTCTTTCGACTCATTTAATTGCTGCATCAAACCAAAGAAGAAAAACAACCAAAAATATGATGAAGATCGAGCACAAAACACCGCCAAGAAGAAGCACTGTCTCCTCCACCGCTGTTGTTGCTGAGCGCTCTGGTGATCCACCGCCCCAGTTTGACTCTTCCGACTTGGGTTCGCCAAAAAAGGTTTCTTTTTTGCTTGATAACTCTCGCATTCAAAAAACGCCATTTTAGGTATGGTCAGTGCTTTGTGAGAAGGATGAAAGCGACAAATTGCGTCGCGACCCGAACATGTTCAAGCGCCAGCACAAGATCAATGCTGGCATGCGCTCGATGCTCTTCGACTGGCTCATGGATGTAAGTGGGGTTGCATAACTGCCTTTGCCGGTACATCCTAAGCCGGTGACCGAACAGTTCGGTGACGCGGAGATGAAGACATGAAGAAGAGATGAGTGATAAAGGTTAGAAATGAGTAATGAAACTTTGAGGGACGAAGACGAAAGATGAAGCATAGGAATGAAGCACGAAGGAAAGGGACGATTAGATAACATTCAAGCATAGATGATGGATATAATGAAGAATATTAATATGTATATATGTATGATGATGATGAATGGAATAGGAAATTAGGATGCAAGATAAAGAAGATTAAGGAATAGAAGAGGAACAAGAAGAACAAATGAAGTAAATAAGACGAATAGGAACAGGAAGAAGATGTGAGGTAAAAAGGCGACGAAGAATATTATTTAGAAGAGTGGTGAATAAAAGCAATAAAAGAAGACAAAATGCCTAGGCGAATAGGGGAAGAATAAAGAAGATAAATGAGGACACGAGGAAGAGAATTGGAAATTTATGCAAGTCCATGAACTTATTGGTTTTCGTCTAGGTGTGTTCGGACAAGAACATGCATCGCGAGACATTCCACCTGTCCATGGACTACTTTGATCGCTACATTGCGCTGATCGACGAACAGATTGAGCCGAAGCGCTTGCAACTGATCGGCTCCACAGCGCTGGTGATCGCCACCAAAATTGAGGTTTGTACTTTGTACACTTAGCTTAACGATTATTCGGCAATGTTTCGGAATTGATTGGGTCTCGACGAAAAAATTCCGAAAACTCGTTACACGAAATGTCGTGATCATGCTGATTGATGATCAGCTTTTTTGGGTTCTGGTCGGTCGATTTTTATTCGATCATTGCCACTGGTCGCCAAATCTATGATGAATATTCCCACTGTGCCGTCATTTTTGGGTGTAATCTTGGAGGACTGATCTTGATAATCGAACAGCGGCACTTCAAGAAGGGTTCGGAATTGGGTCTCGACGGAAAAAATTCTGAAAACTAAAACTCGTTACACGAAATGTCGTGATCGTGCTGATTGATGATCAGCTCAGGGGGACTGATATTGAATATTGATAATCGAGCAGTAGCACTTTAAGAAGGGCTTCAAATGCCGTCAGATTCGGTTGAAATTAGTCATGGAAATGAGATTTTGAAATTTGGCGAATTTTTCTCACCAGGATCCGAACCCGGATTCCAAAACATTGCCCACTCAAACCCAATCAAGCGTTTCACTATTTCACATTCACTTCAAAGTTCCAATCAATGATCATTTCTCCCATTCGCAGGAGATCTACCCGCCGCGGATTGCCACGATTGCCGAGTACTCGGACGGGGGCTGCACCGAAGAGGACATTGTCGGCATGGAGGAGGTGATGCTGGAGCGCCTCGACTGGGGCCTGTACCCGATCACGGCGGTCCATTGGCTGGCGCTGTACCTGCAACTGATGAACACCAGCGAAGTGCACCCAGCTCGACAAGTGATCCTCACAGCAGGTGCGCGCAATCTCGGGTTAATTTGGAAGCCCTCACTAAGCCAAAGTGTGGCAACTAAAGTCCCTCTCAAAACCCACTAAGCAGACAATTATCGCCGCTAAATAAGATTTGCGGCTAAAATAGATTTTAGCTAGCCAAATAGGATTTTCTGCATGTCTGCCAACGTTGTCTTTTCTCTTTCTTTTACTCTTTTTCTCTAACCATAACAAACGTCTCTACACTCTCTAATTCTTTTATCTATTCTCTATCTAACAGAGAAATAGTATGTAAAAATCTTTAATTAGCGGCCAATCTTATTTCGGATAAGTATAATCACCGACCTAATTTGGAAAAAAGCGACCTAATTTGTTGTTCTCCCCCCTAATTTTTCAAAATTAGGTCGTTTTTTTCCAAATTAGGTCGGTAATTAATCCCATTGCATCTTATTTAGCCGCGACATGATGATGTTTAAGCCTGCTCTTAATTCTGAAGTGTAGCCATGCTTAAAATGTATAGGTTGATGGCCCGAGCATATGATATGATTTAACAAATTTTCAAAATTTTTGGGTGGCACAAATATCGAGACACGGCAAGCAGCATATTCCAAATCTAAGACTATAAAGCTCAGTCAGGTTCAATCAGGCTATAGGCTTGCTAGGTGTAGTAGGTACTAAAACGAAACTTGCATAGAACATAGAATTATCGCATTTACCTATTCTTCTTCTTCTTCCTCGATGGGGGAAGCAGCGATGATAGCTTTCCATCAGAAACCGGCAAATAGAGAAGCAAAGAAAAACTCAAAGATAACGTCTCGCTCGCCTGTCGAAAACGATAGGAATTATCGTGTTCTTCTCTGTCGCATCCCCAGAAAAATTCTTCCTCGGGCAATATGACCCCGACTCTAGTCGTCTAGTCGCAGTGAGCACCTAAATAGTAACGATTGTAGGTCCTCGTTACTCCCAAAAAGTCTCTGCCGCTCTCTCGGAAACATTACAGACCCCCCCCCCACTCTCTATTCGTTCTCTAACAAGACCTTTTGGGAGTAAAGGCCGCCTACCCCTAGTAACCGTTCCCACTTCTGTTCCAGCGAAAGAAGCGCCATCGCCGAACGCAAGCGGCGCCATCTCTCCGGACGCCTCCTTCCTTCACCACCATGGGCCGTCGCCGCTCAGCGTGGACATTGTGACCAACGACGAGAACAACGGGCCTTGGCTCGAGACGGACGAGCAGCCCTCGGCACTGCTGCACTTGGATGACCACGATGAAGAAGGAAGAGGAGGAGAAGATGAAGAAGAACATGGCGACGAGGAGGAGCGCGACGCGTTGGACTTGTCCCTGCTGCCTGGGAGCAGTTTTGTCTCGTCAGTCGCCGCATCGCCGTTTGCGAGCAGTGCCGCCGGCCCCAACAACACCAGCAGCGCCAGCTCCGCGCGGCACATCTCCTTCTGTTGCTCCTACCCGCGCATGGAGGTCTCCATGGCGGCCCATGGCTCGCTGGGCGCGTCGCCGCGCGTGCTCTTCCACTGCGTGGGCGCCGACATCAGCTGCGTGGGCCACAACTCGTACAGCAGCGGCCACATCTATCCGGACCAGCGGTGCACCGTGCCCAAGCTGTTGCGCGGCGAATTTGTGCGCATGGCCACGGTGGGTGTCAAAGGGGATCATTTTGCGCAATGTACTGCTTGAACATGATGGCAACGAGTAAAAACTGTACATGGAGATGTACTGCTAGAATATGATGTTAGCGGGTTCTAAAATGTAATTGGATGCACTGCTTGAACTTGATGGCATCGAACCCAAAATTCTTAATGGCATGTATTAATCGAATTTGATGTCAGTGGGGGGTTCAAGCTGAGATATACTGCCCGAACTTGATGCCATGGAGTTCAAGCTGTTCAGGCACAAAATGTCAAATCCCTAATTTTTTGCCACCTCATCAGATTTTGGACTTGGTGATGTTGGACGTCGGTTCGTTGCGCTTTCGCTACAGCGAGTTGGCCACCGGCATCCTGTTGTGTTGCTACGAGCCGGAAGAGTTCATCTGCCAAATAACCGGTGGGTACACGCTCTATGGAGCTATGTACTGCTCGAACTTGATGGCATCGATTTCGAGAGCTGTTCAGTTCAATAATGAAAAAAATGTGATCAATGGAATTGGTTTGGCAAATTTTCACCTTGTACTGCTCGAACTCGATGACCTCGTGTTCAAGACGTTCATTTAACCGAGGCGCTTCAATTCCATTAAATTTGTACCACCTCGTTTTGCAGGTTTTGCGCTGGACCAACTGCGCGAGGTGCGTGCCTACATTGAGCCATACGTGCAACTGTTCGAGCAGTTGGAGCCGCTTGGACCGGCAATTCGCTGTGTGCCGGACGTGCCGCACACCGATCGGCACAACATCCAGTGCTACAGCCAGAACTACTTGTCACATTTGGTAGGCAACTGCACAGTTGGGCTACAAAAATTTTCGAAAAGAATTTGGCCCATAGCTGCTCAATGCGCAGTGATCTGGGACTGATCGAAGGGTATTGATCACTGATCAGTGGTTTGTGATCTGGAAACAGCAGTTTCAAATATGGATTAGTGGAGCTCTAAAAATAGAGTTTTGAACTGTGATCAAAGCCATCAATTTTTCATAAATCATCAAAATATATCGCTGATCAGTGATCAATGTTGATCAGGCTGATCAAGATCAAGCTACTTTGCTATTTTAATGACGAACGTTCGCAGAAACTTTCCAATCGCTGATCAATGATCAGACTGATCAAGATCCAGGGTACTTTAATTAGCTGATTTGACGACGGACATCATGATATCCTAAAATGCATTTTGATGAGTCGGATCAGCACAAAAATTGGTCATTTTGGCGTTCAGGAAGCTGTGGAACGGAAGCGCAAGGAGGAAGAGGCTCGCAGAAAGGCGGTGGACCAGCGGGTGTCGGCTCGTGTGCGCAAGCGCAAATTCGGCTCCACCCCGTTGGCCGCCAACAACACGGCTGCTGGAAAAGTGTGAATAGGAGGAGTCCAGAGAGTGTAGTGCACACATAAGTAAATAATTTGTCTGTTTATTTTTGGCGCCCATCTCGATGATATTCATTCCCCTTTTGGAGCGGTGGGGTCGGTTCGGCGCAAACACAAAATTTATGGGCACATATCTCGGTGATCAATGAGAACTAGGCAATGATCATGGGCTCATTCGATAGCCAAGAATGAAGGCTATTTATGCAAAAAGAGTAATCAAATTGGCTGATCAGTTGTTGAGCTATGATTTTTTGAATGAACCTGGCCACTTTTTGGTAAAATTTGGCAAATATGTGGCCATAACTTTTGAATGGCTCAGCCAAACTAGTTCAAATGTTTTTATTCAGATAGCCCTAAATATTGGCGATCAAATGATACCAAGATCACATTGCTTGGAACACTTTTCCGGAGATAAAAAAATTCTGGCGCCGAACTGACCCGATCGTCTCCCTTTTTGATGACAAACACTAAAAACTCAATTCATCTGCATTCCACACACACACATTTTTGTTTGTGCTTATCGCATTCCACCTCTTTAGTCTCTCATCATCTCATTGACCCCCGGACTGGAGCGGCTAACTCGTATAATGTTAATTTAGTTGTAATTTGTTTGCTGCGCACGCACAATTCTTGTTCATCATGTTTTGACAGCACAGAAACTGGATGCAAAAATAAAAATAAGTGAAGAAATGCTATTTGTGTTTATATTTATTTATTTGACGCAAGAATCTGCTGAGCGAATTGGGCATTGCGATTAGATCGGAGACACATTTGACATAAGCAAAGAGTGTGGCCAATTGAGAGAAAAGCCACCAAATATTTTGTTTCTTCAACCCAAATAGTGCCCCCACCAAGGACAGCAGTAAATAGCTGATTCGAAGCGTCTCTCTAAGAGCTGAATGGAATGGTACCAAAATTAGGCGGATCTGACCATTCCGAACAAAGTTATGCAGCGTCAACAAATATTGACGCAAACATTTGGTAGCTTTTTCAACCCACTTTTGGGGTAGCGAATTATGCCTTATCCGAAATAGTATAATACCACCAATCACCCCATCCAGTCAAAGATATTTCATGTAAATGCTGAGTTCATTGTTGCCAGCCGCGTCATTCTTGGCCACCTTCGCACCCAAGCGCCACCAGATCCCACAAATGCAAATGCAAACGAAATCAATTAATAAATAGTCTGTCATTTAAAGCATTTTATAGGTAGTGGAAATCGTTTCGAATATTTACACAAGAATGGGAGAAATTATTAGAATCCACACACACATTCATAGTTCACATGTCGCGACCGCGGGGTCCTTCTTCATTTCAATGTGTTAAAGAAGGGCT
>VAHH01000372.1:0-19919 GCA_013357305.1 Radopholus similis | reverse complement strand
TATTCATTTCAATGTGTTAAAGAAGGGCTTATTCATTTCAATGTGTTAAAGAAGGGCTTATTCATTTCAATGTGTTAAAGAAGGGCTTATTCATTTCAATGTGTTAAAGAAGGGATTGCAACCGGGAAGTGGAAAACCACCGAGAATTGGGGGGAGGGAATCGCCAAAACAGGAGAAGGTGGAATTGTAATTGTTCGCCTGAAAACGAATTATTCTGCGAATTTTTCTAGCCACTCGATTGATGGGCCGCAATGCCCAGACGCTGGCCGCCCAGGTCGTAGACCACGCAGAACTGGCGATTGAACACGGTGCCCAGAATCCAGTCCAGGCCCAGCCAGTTCAGTGTGGCGTCGTCGTGGTAGACGCCGAACAGGCACTGGCCGCCCAGCGTCTGCATGTTCCAGTTCATCGTCAGCACTGCCTGGCTGAGCTGGTAGGCGACGCCGTTGATGGTGAACGTGACCGGCGAGTAGGCGGCGTTGCAGTTGATCAAGTAGACGCCCAGAGAGCTGCTGTACACTGCGCCCACGGCGGCGGCGATCGGATCGGTGACCGCTTGTCTGGGGAACGAGGGGAAAAATTTCAAATAATATTAGGATATTCTAAACATTTTTGACGGTGGTCGGACAATTGGGCACCAGATAATTTTGGACAATTGGGCACTGGAAAATGCGGACAATTGGGAACCAGACAAAAAAAAACAAAAAATTTTAATTTCTCGCAAAAATTCATAGAACTACATGTTAGGCTTAGACATAAGCTTAAGTATAAGCATAAGCTTGCCTAGGCTTTAAGCCAAAATAGCCCACTTGGTTACACCTTTGTTTTTTGAACTGGTGCCCAATTGTCCGGATTTCCGGTGCCCAATTGTCCAAAATTATCTGGTGCCCAATTGTCCGGTAACATTTTTGACCAGTCAAGCGTATTCTAAAATTTTGTGTTTGTTCACTGGATTTCTCCAATTGTTAGGCATAAACTTTGGGCAGAGAAATCGTTTAAAAATTAACAACTCATCCATCGATAACCGAGCGATTTGATTGGCTATCATAACTCGGCCGAGATAAAGTTCTTCTTATTGGATAGCTCTTACGCAAGGTTAGCACGATTGACCCAAATTGTGACTTATTGTTGCAAATGGTTGCAAAAAATCGGAAATTTTCCGAGTTTGACCGTTGAACTCAAATGCCAATTTGTAGCCTCCCATACTCTGAGAACTCTCTTCTGGCTTGATCCCATCTCATGTTGCGGCTCATGGCACCAACATATGCCGACTTAAATTTTAAAACCATTTTACCCAACAAATTTTGGCATCCATCCCATCCACAGGAGGAGGGAGATTGGATGCCTTAAATTGTGTTTGACGCCTTTGCGCCTTAAGTTTACACCCCACTCACTTTCCCATGATCAGTGCGGTGCCGGTGTCGCTGATGGCGCTCATTGTGGCCGTGTACGCGTATGAGCCGACGCTCACCTGGCTCAGTGCAATCTGGAAGTAGGTGGCGTGCGTCAACGGCACGTAGTTGGGCGAGGCGCAATGCGTGGTGTCCAACCCTCCGAATGTGTAGTAGCCGCTCCAGCTGGCCGCTGGATATTGTTGATAGGAGGGGTCCGCGGTGGTCAGATACACCTGTGATCAAGGCCATTTGGAATTGGACATGTTCAAACGCTAATAACAATTTCGCCCCAAATCAAACATATCAAATGTTTTATGTGATTTTGTAGAGCAGACTCTCTACTATAAGTTGTCTGGTCAGATTTTTTTAAAATGCTTTTTCTAGCCAGTTATGGCTTCCAGGCCATTCAAGGTGCACAACAGGGCAAATTTGGGGTTGACATGTGTTCAAACGCTAATAACCATTTCGCCCTAAGATCAAACATATCCCCTTTCTCTTAGCTTAAACTTAGGCTTAAGCTAAAATTTTTAGCTTGCGACTAAACATAGCAAAGTGGATTATTTTAGCCTAAGCCTAGCCTAGGCAAGCTTAAAACTTAGCTTGGCCTACGCTATCAAATCCGAATTGACTCGATCGATATTGGATCTAATAATACCCAGTTAATATGATGTGACTGTCATGTTTTTGATTCTTATGGCCTAGAACCTCTTGTGATCCGATTTGGTTCGATCATTTTTGTTTGCATTTCCCTGGCATAATCAACCTCAAAGAGTGGACTGCTGAGCAGTCCCTCGTTGATGGCGGTCTGCATGGGCGGCACCACGTTGTCGGCGGCCAGCGACTGGAAGGCCATGCCGAAGTAGCCGTCGTAGGGACGTCCCGAGTAGAAGTTGGCGGAGACCTGGTTGGCCTGTCCAAACGTCTGCTGGGCAATGGTCAGCGACGAGAATCCGCCAATGCCCACAAGCTGTGGTGGGACAAAAGAATATCGAATTAGTTCTTAATCCCGATCAAAATTGGCTTAATCTCGAAAAAAAATTTGCTTAATCTCGATCAAAATTGGCTTAATCTCGATCAAAATTGGCTTAATCTCGATCAAAATTGTCTTAATCTCGATCAAATTTGGCTTAATTTCGACTAAATTCGGCTTAATCTCGTTCAAAATTCGTCTTAGTTCCGATCAATCCGTCCTAAAATTCTGTTTAATCCCGTGCACAACGTCCCTCACCGTCACGTAGTCGCGGCCCAGGAAGCCCTGGGCCCATCCGCTCGCGTAGTTGACTGTCCACGACTGGCCATTGGGCGCATAGGACGAGGAGGCGCTCGAATGGAACAAATGTTGGCCGACGCAGCTGCTGCACGTTGCGTCCGGCACCCACAGTGTGGCGGAGCCGGTGTCGTACTGCACGTTGAACACTTGTCCGTTCGGGTAGTTGGTGTACGGAGTGCCTGTTTGGGGTATGTGTCAAACCAGTCCACTTGCACATTTCGAAGAGAAAGAACGTTTAAAATAAATATAAATCGATATCCTAGTGTGCTCAGTTGAAATTGAAACTATTGATTGGCCAAAATCGAGGATGAGGTGGAATTTTGGTTTAAACGTTAAACGTAAATACTAGTATTTAGTAGATGTTTTGATATGTTTGACGTTTTCATTCTAACCTTCATTCCTTGTCTAGCTATCGAAATTCAAAAGGTATCCGTTTCAGACAATTTGGCAAGAATATAAAAATTTTGTGTGGAAATGGTCGATTTTGCAAGCATCCGGCCAAAGGGCATAATAACTTGGCAAATTCAAATGCTAGCCCAGAACCAGAGCACTTATTTGGCCTCTCGAGTCACATTCAAACTGCAGTTTTGAGTGAGTTTTGAGGTTTTGACTCAAACATGACGCAATCAATCAAACCCAGAACCATAGCTGCGCCGAACGTTCAATGGTTCGGCCCCTTTTTGCGTCGAACGTTCGATGTTCGACGTTCGAATTTTTGAAGTGTTCGACGCAGCCCTGCTCAGAACTCTCAAGAACTCACCCAAAATGATCTGGCCCACCCACACCTCGTCGTAGTTGTTCAGCTCCTCTTGGCCGTAGACGCCGCGTCGGTGTCTTACACCGCCGCCATGTGCGCGATGGCTGGTGTTGTTGACGTTGATGTTGTTGACGTTGTTGTGGTGCAGAGCGCCAAACTTGTGCGCCAATGTGGCGCTGATGTGCGCCACAGTGCCATTCGCGTCCTTCGCCTTCATCAGCTCGCGCATGTCGCCCCCGTTGTGCAGGTGCTCCATGGACTTGGGCATCAGACGCGTGAACATGAACTCGGCCACGCTCTCGCCGTGCGCATTTTTGTGCACGCCAGCGGAACATTTTGCGCAGCAACACAACCACATGATGAACAGCAACGATGCTGCCAACGATGGCGACATTTGAATTTTTTGATTGTACCACAAGAGGAGCGGTTGGGCGACAACGTTTGGGCGACGGAGGCCTTTGATAAACCATAACTCGGTTAAAAATTAGGTTAAAAATTTGAATATGCCATTGGAAAGCTCAAAGTATGCTCTATCCAATGATATAATCAATCGATAGATATCCCAATAATTGGCCAAGTTATGGCCAAATGTTTGAAAAACTCAGGGATTTTTAGTTTTTTGGCCATAACTCAGCCCAAACTGGTCCAACCAATTCCCTCCCAAAAGCCATTTTGTAGAGCTTCCTTGGCTCTATCCAATCACTTTTGGGATCTCTCTTCTAGCTTAATACCGTGCCCAGGTTATGGCTTCTCAAAAGTCCCGTCGCCCAAACATCGTCACCCAAGCGACATGTACCGTTTGGGCAATGTGAATGGAATAGAAATGAATGGCTCTGGGCTCCGGGGTGACTCCTTTTATTCAGGTCTCCACGTCTCTAGCACACGCACAACGTATATAAAATATAGTATACACTAAACTGAGAGGCATGGGAGCAGACAGCGGATGTGCGGATTTGGTGCCCCGGCCGCTTCACATTTCACAACCACCACAAAGTGTGTTGTGTTTGTTGTGTGTGGGTTGGCCACAGAAAAATATTTGCATAATCAAACTGCATGGTTTTTGGGGGCGTAAAATGGACTTATACCTCTATTTGTTTACCAGAGCTTGACACCAACCACTCTCTGTCTGGCATAGCCAAAATCACATTTTGTTATTCTCACATCCACACATTTCAGACGCCAAATGGAATTGAGGAAGTGGCGTGGAATTTTTTGTTTGTCCAGCAGACCAACAATCCAACTGATTTCAAGTGTCGAATGCGAATTTGACAGGCCACATCACTTGGCCAATTCAAATGAGACAGATCCCACAGCGTCTAACAGAGCCGTGGAATACGCTACAAAATGGCATTTTAAATGGAATTGAATGGTTCGGCTTTTGCCATAGAATATGAAAAAAGTCATGGTTTCATCAAATCGGAGCACAATTTTCATTGTAATAAATTTAAAAAAGCGAGTGGATTAATTCGCTACCCCAAAAGTGGTGTAAAAAGCTATGCGTCTTTGAATCGAATGGTGCCAAAATGGCCAAAAGGTTCTTTTAGGCAATACCAGATCAATAAGAATTGAGATAAACTTTTTAGCCAACATTTGTCTTTTTTGGCTACACGTTAGGTAGATAGCTAAGCTTATGCTAAGCCGGCGCTACCTCAACTCATACCTACCCAATATCATCCCCATCGTTATTTGCCCCCAACTCATACCAAATTGGATATTGTTTTTTAGCCTAATCCAAAGCAAACTTAGCTTAGGCTTAGCTTAAGCATAGTTAGGCTTAGCTTAAGCTTAGCATAGGTTTTTTTAGCCAAAGCAAGCTTAGCTTAGGCTTAGCTTAAGCTTAGTTAGGCTTAGCTTAAGCTTAGCATAGGTTTTTTTAGCCAAAGCAAGCTTAGCTTAGGCTTAGCTTAAGCTTAGTTAGGCTTAGCTTAAGCTTATCATAAGCGTATGAGTTGAGGGGGAGCGGCTAAGCCTGCCTACTTTGTTCCAAAATAGTTAAATCTCATTTCTCATTTTCAACGATATCAGAGACATCAATCAATCAATCAGTCAATCAAAATGGATTAGAATTTAGAAATGCATTTTCATCAAGCCATCATTTGTGTCAACAACCAATCAAAATCCGCCAAATTCGGTTTGCATTTGGCACTCAATTCAGAGGGCAAAGTGCAGAAATGCCTTCAAATCTTTCTTGTCTTCTGCCACCTTTTCATCAGTTTTCACCGTCACATCGCCCAAATCGATCAGTTTCAGCACATAGGAACTGCCATCCTTGAAGAACATCCAATTGTTGGTGGTGGACAAGTCGTTGTGGGTGTAGCCTGAGCATTTGATAGAACACGCCAAATTTTGAGTCGGGCTCATTTCGGCGCCAACCCAAATTTTTTGGGGCATAACTGGTTGAGCATTAGAGATCGGACAAATGGTTCCATGGGCTCATTGGATAGCCAACAATGGCGGCTATTTGTCAAAAAAGAGTCCATTCAAATTGGATGATCAATCGTTGAGTTATGATTTTTTGATTGAACTCAGCTCAAATTTGCCTGGTTTGACCAGATTTTGGGCTCCAACTTTGGAGTGGTTCGGCCAAACGAGTCCAACTCTTTTTTGGGCCATATAGCCCCCGATATTGGCTACCAAATGACCTATCAGTTCATCAATTTGAGTTGCTTCATTTTTAAGAAATTTGGCACCGAAATGAACTCATTCCGAGTTGAACAGTGGGAATCGGGGATTTTTGGAAGTTTTTGGCCACAACTTGGCCAATTTTTGTGTTGACTGGCGGATGAATAAACCATGAAATAGAGCTATATTCGAGCTTTAAAATGACATCTGGCTCAAATCTATAACTTGAATTTGAATATTTTCAAGTGGCAAACCTTTGGCGTGCAATTGCGCCACTGCGGCCTTTGCCTCTCTGCGTGCCCGTTTGATTTTTCTCTTCGTCTGACTGTTGAAGTAGGTATCCGACTCCATCACGCCCATTGCGCCCAGTTCCATGACAATGGTCCATTGGCCCGTAGTTTGGTCTTTCTCTCTTAAAACGGTGAAAAAGTGTGTGCTATTCCCTGGACATAAACTTGGGCGAAGAAGAGAGATGATGTCCCCGGACAATTGGGCACCAAATACGTAATTTACTTGTCTACACTTTAGGCTTAAAAGTAGGCTTAAGACTTTGAGCTTTAGGTTTATGTGTAAAGATCAGAGCCGTAACGTAATGGACCCGTATAAAGCCGTAACGGCATGCCATAAAAAGCCGTAATTACGGCCGTATCTGATTTTGCGGTTTTTCGAGTGACCATTGATTTTTTGTGAGTTCTTTGTATCTCCAGCATGACTTGGTCGTAGTACGGCGGCACGATTTTGGAAAAAAAGCCCTAAATTTCCGTAACCGTAAAAAGCCGTAATTATGGCCATAATACGGAGGGCATGTGGTTCCCCCGGACTCTAGTTTAGGGGCTTAGCTAGGCTTAGGTTAGGCTTTGGCTAAAATTCCTGTCTTTGGCACCATTCGACTCAACGCATCGATAAGAGTTGAATGAGCTAAAAAATTCATACACATTTGGTGCCTAATTGTCCATTTTTTTAGTTTGGTGCCCACTGTCCAATTGTCCATAGCACTCAAGAGAGATCCCATCATCATCCCATATCCCATGCACACGTACGCGTCCTCCAATTCCACCACGTTGATGCACACTGGTCGCCTGGTGCATTCCAGCAGTGCCTCATTTTCGCGTTGGGTGCCGCCCTTTTTGATGGCGAAGCAGCGATTGCCGAAGCGGCCGTGGAACACCTGGCCGCGAGAGCCGTCCGCGATCCACTCAATGTGCGTGTACTTGTTTGAGTTGATCCATGCGCTTGCATCGGCATTTGCAATCTCCTTCCCGCAACGGCATCTCACTGCGCCAATGGCTGAAGAAGGGGAATGCAGTGAATCTTTGAAAGACTATAATTTAGGTTAAACTTGCGCCTAAAATTTGATCGAGATGTCATTTGATAGCGCTAAGAGTGCTCTATTCAATGGCATATTCAATTTCCAAACTGTCCAAAATTTGGCCATGTTATAGCCATTGACCATAGCATAGTCAAAATTTGCCGATTTTCTTCGTTTTTTGGCCATAACTTGGCCAAAACGAAATCAATCAATTCCATCTCAAATGCCATTTTATAGTGAATTCAGAGCTCTATCCAATCACTTTTGGGGTCTCTTTTCTAGCTTCATTATTTCCGGAGTTATGGCTCGTCAAATCTCTTGGAATCAAACTTTGGCAGGGGCACTAGTACTTATTTAAAAATTCTGTATTTCAATTAGTAGGTTTGCAGTAAATTATTTAGATTTGATTTTTACCAGAATATTAGTACCTAGTATGAGATAAGGAATGCAAAAATAATTTTATGTTTTAGATTTGTTACCTGGAAAAAGTAAGAGAATAAAAGCAGCAGCAAAAAGCATGTTTTCAATTTCTCACAAATTCAAATTGTGAAATAAATGCCAACTGGACTTGGGCAACCATTAAGAGGGTCCTGTCCATCGGCAATCAGCAGGACATGGGGCGGAACAAACGAAGTGTAAAAAATCGAAGAATACCTATTTGTGAGTGTATCTACAGGCAAATAACAAATACCCTCATTTCCCCGCATTTGCCGGATGCACGTTGCACAATACTAGTGAAGTGTGTAACGATTTAATATGAAAAAGGAGAATGGAAAATATTTGGGCAAAATCTCAACGTTACGTTTTATAATAATAGGATAGTGGAGAAGCTTTTTCAGAAAGTATATTTAAACTCACCCAAAAATCGGCTTAGGTTTCTTAACTTACTTAAGTACTTAACCCTAGTTTTTGAAGTTTGAACGCGTCCTGTTGGACTCTCGAGGTCACCAAGAGTTCGAGCAGTACAAGAAGGCGAAATTTTGAAATTTTTGCAAAACCAAATGCCAAAAAAACTTGACACTTTTTGAACAAATCAACAATCAACTTGCCTGAACCTGAACTGCTTTGGCTCGATTTAGCCGATCTTGATCGCCTGCTTGTGCCCGCTTTGCCCGAAATGGATCGCGGCGGTCCGGATCCACTTCTTGATCCGGAATTGTTTCCACTCCTTGATCCAGATCTGCTTCCATTCTTTGATCCAGATCTACTTCCATTCCTTGATCCGGATCTACTTTCACTTCTTGATCGGGAACGTGATCTGCTTCCAACAGGTCTACGTCCATCCCTAGGCCTGGATGACTGTCCGTCCTCTCTGTCGCCTAAATATTGATTTCCATTCAGTTGCGCAGAATAAATTAATCTTCATTAATGTACGTACTAGGTAGGTATAATCTTTTAGAGTTTTAGAGGAATCTCTGAGGATGCTTGGCGTTTTGTTTTAATGCGCACCTTATAAAATTAAATTCGAGGGTTCCCAAAAGTATACTTATAGAATGCCCCCTCTCAATGATCCGGCCAGGATCAATCAGATCCATTGGACCGAATGAACTCGTGTTGATTGAACCTGGATAAATAGATATCACTCAGATCATGCTCATCTGATCGGTTCAGGTTCAGTTTAATAATTGGCTTCCAATCATGTAAGGACGGGAATACATACCTTTATCCCCTTTTTTGTTTTTTGATTGGACCAGTTTGGGCCAAGTGCCTTCCAAAGGCATCTGATTCAATATTTTAGCTTGAGTCTTGACCAAGTTATGGCTTATCAAAGGTGTGCATTAAAGCAAAATCTACGCTCACCGAGCTTCTCCTTGCGTTTGAGTTGGCGCCTTCTTTCTTGCGAGTTACTTCTGGAAGTCGATCGGGAGCGCTCTTCTCGGCCCCTCGATGGTGCCCGCATTGGTGGTTGGTGTGTCTCTTCTCTCGTCGCAGCCTCGTCGGAACTATCAGCGCCATCAGTCGAATGATGGGTGCCGATTGAGAGAAGAAACAAAACAGCGAATGCAAACACAAATTTGGCGCATGCAAGTGCCTCTGGGCGGCTCCGAATGGGCGCCATTTGAAGTGAGAGGAATGTAAGCCTTTTGGGGTAATTTGAAGTGATTTTTTTTTAATATTTTATTCATTTTTATAGAAAATTTTAAACAGATTGTTGACTACATTTGCTCTCAATTCTCAAATCAATGTGGACTAGTGACTACCTGACCACTGCTATAAATAGAAATAGTCAACTACCTATATGCGACGAATAGTAAGTAGGCAAGTAGGCAATTAAAATTTACAAATGACATTTGTATAGTTTTTTGCCGATTTTGGCTTATCGTGGATAATCAGAATGAATTGAATTTTCATATTTATTCTTACTTTTAAAATGATGAAAAAATGCTGGATTTGACATCATCTTACACTATAGACAACTTCAAAAATTGTTAGAAGACCCAAGTGGTTGTGAGGTAAGAGATAACGAGATAAGAGCTGGGTCAATGGCTTGACTAGTGGCGTTTGAATGGAATTGATTATTGATTTTTCAATCGAATCGGGCTCATTTCCGCGCCAACTCATGTTTTTGGGGCATAACTGGTTGAGCATTAGAGATCGGACAAATGGTTCCATGGGCTCATTGGATAGCCAACAATGGCGGCTATTTGTCAAAAAAGAGTCCATTCAAATTGGATGATCAATCGTTGAGTTATGATTTTTTGATTGAACTCAGCTCAAATTTGCCTGGTTTGACCAGATTTTGGGCTCCAACTTTGGAGTGGTTCGGCCAAACGAGTCCAACTCTTTTTTGGGCCATATAGCCCCCGATATTGGCTACCAAATGACCTATCAGTTCATCAATTTGAGTTGCTTCATTTTTAAGAAATTTGGCACCGAAATGAACTCATTCCGAGTTTTTCAGACAAAAGTCCCATAGGTTTTGTTGCATCTTCCATTCAACGATTGTGCAGCACATGCACGGGAAACAGCGTCACTCACTTCGGGATGCAGATGGGAATGCAGCAGCATATCAGCAGAATGCAACCACGTCGAGGAACCTCTTCCACGTAAAAACACTGATCCCATCTGAAAAAAGGGAGTGTCAAAAGTCGCCCATTTTTGCGCCAGAAAGTTGAAAAAATAACAAAATTCGATACGAATTAAGAACCCCAAAAATTTGGAAGCTTGGACACAGGTAATGCTCAATTTTGAATCAATCATTGACTTCAATCAAACATGTGATCGATTCCTTTGATTGGCTTACACGTTGGGTTTAGACCTTTAGACGTAGGCTAAGCTAAGCTTACAAAAGTGGGCTGCGAAAATGTAGACAAATGGCTAACCATTTCTGTAGACAACACGCTAAAAACATATTTTTGGACAATAAAAATCAAAAATGTCTAAGTCTAACGTGTAACCAAGTGGGCTATTTTAGTGTAAGCCAAAGTAAACTTAAGCCCAAACTTAGCTAAGCTTGAAAACTTAACTTATCGTCTGGCAAAGTGGGTTATGAATCGATTGATATAAACTACAATAGGTATGTGGTGGTTGGTTCGTCTTGGACTAAAAAATAAAAATGCATCGATTTCAAGCAGTACAAAGGGAATTTGCCAAAAAGAATTAAACCAATTCAATCCACCAAATCAAACATATCCATATGGTATACTCACAATAATTCTGACACACCATCGGTCTGAAGAAAATGTTAAAATTGATCAACTTGTTTGCCACTCTTACCCCTTTGGCGCCGCCGCCAAATATGTGCACCATTTTGCTGACTGAAAATAAACGTTAGCATTCACTGGCTTGATTCTTGATTGTGTGAAAAGTGAAAGTCTTTAAATTTTGTGAAGCAAAAGAAAAGGGATTGACCCAATTCTGCGCTTTCTTTTATGCCCCCGACAAAATTGAGTGTGTGTGAATGGGAAATTGAATGGGCAGGGAGATGGACAAGGTTAGCTGTTGTTCAAACATTGCCACTTTCCACTAGAGGTTTGGTTGCCGACAAAGTTGGCTTTTGAAGAACATACATAGTACATATCATCAATTATCACTTACTATCACGTAGGATTGCTTAAATGTGTGTCTCTTTAGTCTCTACACTTTAATACAATACGTATGTACTTCTTCATTGTGATTAGGCACAACTCGAATGTATTGTAATTTATTATTATTAAACATATGTAAATACTAAAAACCGGGAAACAATGGTCATGTTTATGAAATTGAGGAAGACCGAAACGAAATGCACTCTTCGGTCAATATTGGAAAACAAAAACAATGCGAAATATAAGTGACCAATGTGAGCCTTTTTGTTGCGCAAACTGTCTTTATTTGCCAATGAACAACGAGGCAACGACCCATGATAGGCCCTCCCATGCCTTTTAGGCACTCATCAACTCATCATCATCAGTCCCCGCCATTGACTTGGAACTTGAAGAATGGACACTGGACTCTGTTTGGTGTTTGCCCAGAGCGCATTGATTATTGATTCTGTAAGTAGGTACTAGGTATCCACTGTCCGACCTGCTACGAACAAACCAGCAAACACACAGGACAAAGCAGTCGGCAGTCGGTGGTCAGTGGTCACTCACATGTTCACTCTAGGTATTCTTATTCTGCCTAATCTCCAGTCTCAAGGTCTCAACACAAATTTTGACCCGAACGACCCAATTGAATTGGAAAGCCTTGGCTAGAAATTAGGCTAAGCCTTATGCTTAGCAGGTTTAGGCTTAGGCTAAAATGCCAAGATTGGCTACACTTTAGGCTTAGAATTAAGCTTAGGCCTAAGCTTGCATAGGTTTAGGCTTAAAATTTGACATGTCAAACTCATAAGGTCATAAGCTCATAACCCATAAGCCATAACCATCACGTTATCTTCGCTTTTTTAAATAAAATTTTGTTCACATTTAATGCCCAGTTTTCTTTGGGACCGTGAGAATGGCGGACGAATGGAGGCATTCCCGACAACAAGTGGCCCCCTCATACTGGCTCACTCAGCCCGACAACGACGATGACACGGCCACTGAAATGCAAAATGACTACTCCATCGCCTCAACCGTCCAAATACAGCCGCTAAAGCATTCGCCATCGTTGTCCACCATCGAAACTGTGTCCGTGGGCCACACTGAAAACTCGCCCCCGGCACCACTGTCACCAGCCTCTTCTATGGTAGGTCCAGGGCAATTGAGAATGGGGGAGGGAGGAAACAAGCATAATTTTGGACCGGGGAACGGTTTTGCGCTGTCAGACGGCCCAAATTGACACCGGGTACGGAATGACTTGTCCCTCAGAAACCATAGAAAAATGGTTAGGTGGGAGGTAAATGGCAGTCCTTTATTTTGACGAAAATTATTGTAATTAAATTGACGAAAGAAACATTATGCCAACACTGATAGAGTATGCAAAAAGAGGAGAGTTTTGCCAAAATAATATTTTATCGAGATGGTTAACTGCAGTAGTGTACCGCAATCTCGCTTTCTCCACACCTTTTTGGCTTGACTGGCTTAACGCTTAAACGGCTTCAGCCGCACTGTCCGCTCGCGCAGGACAAATGGTCGCTGACGAAACTCAAAATAGCCGCTTCCATCACGGGGCGTCGTTTCGAAGTCAAGCCCGTTGAAGATGCCGCACTTCAAAAGCTGCACAAAGACAACGGAGAAAGATTCATATGGAAGGTGGAAAGGGGTGTTGTGATTTGTTGTGCACACTCTTCTCTCAATTTAGGACGAAAACGGGAATGATCACGTTATTTTGGGTTTGGGGACTGGCACATGTGCGCCGGACACAAACACAATCGTGAAGGCTCTGATCACGAATTCGCCGTTCTTTCCCAAAGTAGGTTATGGGCAATTTAGCATTAAATGATTGCGAAAGAACTTTTCGGTCAATTACAATAGTAGCCAAATTAGGCCGATTCGACAATTCCGAACTGGTCTCAATTGTCCGGAACAGGAATAGCAATCTCCATCCTCATATGGCCGGCCACTTTCATGGTCAATTTCAAAAATTTAGCCCCCCAAAACATGAACCTTAAAAGTTATAGACCCAAACCGGTTTTGGTCTAAAACCGGTTTATAAATTTGTTCGACTTTGGCCTAGCGAGCTGAGATGATTGACTCAATCGATTGATTCCCCATGGTCCATTTCCTTTGTGGATTTAATTTTCCCATGGATTTGAAGCCTTTGAGCCGATTATAAATTTGGCACACGCTCATTTATCGGGCAAATCTCAGATCTCAAAATCGGTCGTAAACATACTATGTATATCAATCAATACCTTTCACAAGGAACTAGATGGCTATTCGAAGAATGAAAATCTGTTGCGTTGGGCAGCCGACGTTCGTCTTGCTGAGCGAGTGGCAATGCCACCGGCGCTGCGATCGAATGGCCAAAATGTTGCCTATGATGAAGCGATCAATTTCCTGGAAGAATCACTGAGCAAGACTGAGAAGTTGAGCGCGCCGCCGCCGCCACCTTCCCTCATCCAGGGCACCCTCAGCAATATTTGCCTCAACTCCGTCATCATCTGTATCTGCTGCAACTGCTTCAATTTCCAACGCCCAGTATGCACACTGCTAGACATAAAAATAACTCATTTGGACACACGTTATAGGCTTTAAAGTAGGCTTAGGCTTAATATAAGCTAATCTTAAGCTTATAAATGATCTTGCTGTTAAATAAAAACAGTAACAATGCTAGCTGGAATTTGCTTTGCAAAAATTACAAAAAATTTGTTTTGATCCGATTATATTAACGCCCATTTTGATTCCACAGTCTGCTCGCCCCAACACCATTAGCGACGGCCCTTCGCCGCAATTCCTTGGCGGCACCACAGCGCCCGGCGTCGCCGATTTGCTCATATGCGTGGACCTGATTCCGGACTATGGCTTCATTCGCAAATCTGACCGCTGGCCTCGAGTCACCAAATGGATGGCCAAAATGCTGCGCGAACCTGTCGGCTACGAGTCCGAGCAATCGTCCATTCTCTGCGCCGCGTTTCCGAGCAGAAACGTCACCATATTCTCCATTTTGGATGCGGCCGATCAGAAAGAGAGTAGGTTTCAAAAAGCAAAATAAAAATCAAGACTCAAGAGCATTGTCATATTCATATGTTTTCATATGTTAAATGTTAAATTATTAGACATTTTTCTTGCAGTTTTGGATGCGGAAGCAGGCATCAACTACACAGCCCTCTGAGTGTAAATTCGAATAATGATGAGTTTTTCTTAAAGTTTTGACACAATCACAATTCAGCCATTTCCCCCTATTCACTCTCATTTTGACAAAAAATGTCAACTCTTTATGCTTCCTAATTTGTAATTTTATGCAGTGAATAAAAGGCAATTGATGAATTGATCTTTATGTGTTAAATAGTTGGCAACAATCATAATTCATAAAAGCCTCCAGGCGCGCGAACAGGCACGTTTTCCAGTGCCACGTGTTTGAGGGGCCCTCAGCCAGATAAAATCGGCCAATTTCCGAGTATTTTGGCCATAACTTGTTCAAAAGCTGTACAGACAACTGTTCCGCATTGAACACTTTCCCCCCAAATTGTCCTCAATCTCATGCCAACCAAAGTTGGCAATTTACCATAATTCCAGCCCTTAATCTGATTTTTATCTCTTCAAAATCCTAAATTCTTAACCTGCTCGGCTACACCGCGAAAAGGCAATAGACCGTCCGACGGAGAATTGCTTGGGCTTTCCAATCAGATATTAGAAATTATTTTGTCAGCTTAATCCTTTCGAGAGTTTTGAAAGTGTCTGGTTCTGGTGCCTTAGACATTGTCCGTTAAGCTCTCCAATATATTACTCATTCCCATCTTTTTTATTCCAATATATTGTATTACTCATTCCCATCATTTTTTATTCCCCTTATCATTAAATCATTATCCTCTTTTCCTCATCCCTTCCTCTCCATCCCTCGTGTTCTTCCTCTTCACATTAAGGTGCAAAATTTTGAGCGGCCTCATCAATCTTCCGATCTCCAAGCCCAAGTATTTGGACATTGTCGGATGGAAGTTGTGTCTGGGCAGGTGAGTGTGAGCGCACATTCCACGCCACTTCCTCAATTCCTATTGGCGTGAATAACAAAATGTGATTTGGCTATGGCGCCAGACAGAGAGTGGTGTCAAACCCTTGGTAAACAAATAGAGAGGTATAAGTCCATTTTACGCCCCCAAAAATCATGCAGTTTGATTATGCAAATATTTTTCTGTGGCCAACCCACACACAACAAACACAACACACTTTGTGGTGGTTGTGAAATGTGAAGCACCG
This sequence comes from Radopholus similis, assembly GCA_013357305.1. Taxonomy (NCBI): domain Eukaryota; kingdom Metazoa; phylum Nematoda; class Chromadorea; order Rhabditida; family Pratylenchidae; genus Radopholus; species Radopholus similis. The sequence goes on along the minus strand of VAHH01000372.1, from coordinate 4,306 downwards.
GGGCACCAAATGGTGGTCTGTGGCCGGGGACAGGGTTGGTCTTGCTGTGGCCGGGGAAGTCCCGGTCCCGTCCAGTCGAGGAGACTGGATGAATGGACGCGGGCGGCCGGGGGAGGGAGGCAAAACTCCCTCCCCTTTAATGAGGACGCCGATCAGAACGGCTTCTGGCGAGAGGACCGGGCGCAAAACAGAAAATGGGAAATCAAGAAAGAGAGATAGAGAGAAGCTTTATTTCTGTTTGAACCGGCGTCGTGTGCCAAAGTGTCGTCTTTCATTGGGCGCATGGGGCCAAGGAAAAGGGGGCACATAGGTCGGAACAGGCCATTTCGGCGCATTCCTATTCGGCGCACCCTGTTCGGCGCATCCCGGTTCGGCGCATTCCCCATTCGGCGCACGCCCAGTTCGGCGCATTTTATTCACAATAAGATCTTATGTACAAAAATCAATTATTTCGTTATTTTTATTGTTTATTTATTTTAATAATGCTTTTAGATCAGGTAAAACAATTTTTATTGCAAATTATAATCATGAATCCTTCCCAAATCGAATCGAAACGCGGGCGGGACAAATTTACTCACGATGGATATAGCTATATCAAAGATCGTGACAGCAGGGTAATTAAAATTCCAGTTCTCATTTAAAAGTTCTGTTTTTTAATAAGGATGGTACAAAAATCCACTGGCGTTGCGACAAGAAAGATTCTACAGCTGGATATTGTCGAGGCAGGATTTGGACGAATGTTGCAGATGGCACACTACATTCTATCCGTACTGCGCACACCTGTTCTGATGCTGGAGATGCTACACGTGTTGAGGTTCAGAAGACCATCACAGCTGCAAAAAGGAGGGCAGTGACTACAATGGAGAACCCTGCTATGATTCGGGAAAAGGTGGTTGAAAACATTCCACAGGCAGTTTTACCACAGGTACCTTCGACAAATGCAATGAGAAAGGCTGTCAATCGTGTGCGCCAACAAGTGAATGCTGCTCCGGCTAATCCAAACACTCGTGAAGCAATCATCATCCCTGAAGAGTATAAGCGCTATGAACCCACTCCCGGTGTTTTTGAGAATTTTCTGCTAGCCGATTCGGGAGAGGGCGACGTGAATCGGATTCTCATCTTTGGTCGTGAATATCACGCTACCTGGGCACATCAGATGCGTGACTGTTTTATTGATGGCACATTTCTTCTGTTCCCACCACTATTCTCGCAAATTTTCGTTGTTTTAGCTAGTCGAGAAGGATTTGTATTTCCGGTTTTGTTTTGCTTATTACCAGATAAGTCCTGCGCGACATATACCCGCCTGTTCGAGATGATCAACAATGATGTTTGGCCGACATTCTACCCGGATACCTTTAGCGTCGACTACGAGAAGGCAATTCACCAAGCACTTGAGGACGTGTTTCCCGATTCGGAAATATGGGGATGCCTATTCCACTTAGTAAAAAACTTACGCAAACATTTGGCAGGTTCCCACTTGATGCAACGGTACAAGGGTAGAACAATGAACCTGACTTTGCGTTGGCTGCGCGAAGTGTTACCAGTCTCGCTTTCGTGCCAATCGCTAATGTGAACAACGCCTTTGCGCAGCTCGAAGAGCACCTTCATCTGGATCTGGAGCCGATACTTGATTGGTTTAGTGGGACCTACATTGGACGTCTTCGAGCGAATGGCACTCGAGCATCACCAACCTTTCGCCCGGAGATATTGAACGTATACCAGCGTACACTTCAGGGAAGTCATCGTACAAATAATTTTTCTGAAGCTTTGCACAAAAAGCTTCAAAACAGTTTTGGAGTAGCCCACACGACCTTATGGAAATTTATTGAGGGATTGAAGCGCCTGCAGAAGGTGTTCGATTTGGACTACGAAAAGTAAAGGGACGATTTTTGTCAAAATGAGAGTGGGGGGGGGTGGATAGATTATAGAGACGTCCCGATATCTCGAATTTTGATATATCGATCTCGATCTGCGTTTTTAGCCGGGCCTAGGCGAGTGTGTGAATATACAAATGAAAAAAATGCGTGCCTTCAGTTTTATTCATTCTGTCCTCACATGAGTTGAGTAAACAAACTTTTTGCATCACCTTCTGTGACTTTGACCATTGGTCATTGACAATTTGGACCGCTGTACTGAGAAGAGTTCGTTCAAAATTTGCAAAGTCCCAAAAACTGACTTGCGCCAACAAAAAGTCCAAAATTTCACCTGCGACGCCATTCGATCTCGGGTCGTCTCTAATAGATTGATATAAAAATAGAATGGCTTAATTAGAGTGTGTCAAAAACTTTATGATAAAAGATAGGGCAGCAGTTGATGATGTAGTTGATGATGGACGGCTGCGATGGCGTGCCCAAATCGGTCTTGAATCATTTAATGCTAAATTGCCCATTACCTACTTTGGGAAAGAACGGCGAATTCGTGATCAGAGCCTTCACGATTGTGTTTGTGTCCGGCGCACATGTGCCAGTCCCCAAACCCAAAATAACGTGATCATTCCCGTTTTCGTCCTAAATTGAGAGAAGAGTGTGCACAACAAATCACAACACCCCTTTCCACCTTCCATATGAATCTTTCTCCGTTGTCTTTGTGCAGCTTTTGAAGTGCGGCATCTTCAACGGGCTTGACTTCGAAACGACGCCCCGTGATGGAAGCGGCTATTTTGAGTTTCGTCAGCGATCATTTGTCCTGCGCGAGCGGACAGTGCGGCTGAAGCCGTTTAAGCTTCACGACGAAGTTTGTTTTAGGCGCAAGCTTGCCATCGCTCAGACCCAAAATAACGTGGTCATTCCCATTGTCGTCCTGAAATTGACGAGAAGAGTTTGCACAACAAATCACAACACATCCCAAAAAAGACGACAACATTCGCACAGAGTGCTATGATGGAAAAGGAGAGAAAGAAGTTGGGCCCCAAGGGCCATGCCACACACGGCAAAATAGAAAATAGGAATGAACACGTGAATTTGACGCATCTAATATACGAATTAAGAACAGTTTTAAAATTTAAATTGAGTTCTCGTTCAAAAAGTGCAGATGAACCGCACACTGTGTTGGCACATTTTTCATTTTTAGTACAAGAAGCCCATCTAAAATCAGTTTTTCAGATTGATCCGATCTGATTGCTCGTTGAATTGTTCGATCAACGCAGTGATCGGTGGTCCAGATCACAATGTGCTGCCCATCTGCATTTTTTGAACCACTGAATCAATGTGCGCATCCCAAACAACAGATAACAACAGATTTGGGGACCCATGCCAGTTTGGACGACGGGTGGCCATTGACAAGCCATAACTTGGTTAAAACTTTAGCTAAATTTGAATCTGATGCCAGTGGAAAGCTGAAAGAATGCTCCACAACAATATAATCAGTCGCCTAATTGCTCCACTCGGTTTTCGGTTCCGGTTTTGCTTTCTACTGCCATTATATTAGAGTGCAATCATTTGATGGAATGAAAAAGAATCAAAAAAATCGAAAAAGTACTACATAATTTCATAATCTGAAACTGACTTTGACTTGGGGAGGGGGGTACAATACACCCCATCCCAGCGACGGGGGACATTTTGAAACATAACTTTGGAAGGAATGAAACTTATAAATTTATTTCCATGTCTTTTTGGAGCCTGAGATGTTCTCTATCGAATGGTATATCCAGCTTCTGACAAGCTCAATTTTTGGCCAAGTTATGGCCAAAAGTCTGAAAAAGCGTCATTTTTAGTTTTTTGAGCGCATAACTTGGCTAAAAATGGATCGATCAAAAATAGGTTTTTTGGGTTGTTTGTTGCTAATTCTTAATCATTAATCCGTACAATGGTATATGCGTTCACCGAGCCGATGAAAATGCTCAGCAACTCAGCATCCTTCTACCCAAATGCCGTTTGCATTTCGCTCTCTGTATCTGTATTGCGTCAAACTGATTAGGTGTAATCAAAAACTCAAAAACCTGTGATTTGTGATGTACCGAACAAGGAAAATTTGAGGAAAGCACGCAGCAGCAGGCAGCAATGGATATAATTCATTATTCGTTAATTAATTTTAATTTTTAGTAATTACCTATACCTATGCATTTTCCGTCCGTTCTTCGCCAGCAGTACGCCACTCTACTTTGACTTTGATCGATCTTTCCTTTTTTTCCATGTTCCTTCTTTCGCCTTTTTTATTTTTTCACAATCGAAAATGCGAAAAGGACGATTCGCTCCCCAATGGAAAACTTCAAGTTAGAACGTTCGAATCATCTTGTATTATAGCTAATTCAACTCCTCTTGACGCGAGGAGTCCAATGTTTCCAAAACCTTGGCAATCTGACCAATCT
>VAHH01000371.1:0-33480 GCA_013357305.1 Radopholus similis | reverse complement strand
AGCCGTAACGGCATGCCGTAATGGAGCCGTAATACGGCGGACCAAATTTTCGAAAAAAGCCGTACCGTAAAAAAGCCGTAATACGGCCGTAATACGGAACACCCGGTTACTCCGATCTCTACTAGTACCTACCTACCTAGGTATATTTCAATTTTCAACGTTTGGCATTCTGTTCTTTTATGAATCATTCAAAAGGGTTGAAAGCTGGCACTGTTACATTACGATTTACGAGGGTGAGAATCCACAATTGTAAACTGGATTTTGCCAAAAGTGCACACGTCAATGCACACTGTTTTCTTCGGCTTTTAGAAAACTGCTAGTGATTATTGTTATTTATGAATAGCTACAATGATCAGGCATCAACTTGATTGGAGAACGTTTGGTAGCACTCAACATAAAATGAGCAGTAAGAATCAGATTAAGCAAATTGCGACTACCTTAAACTTGTCTCAAAAATCTAAATTTGTCGTGCAAAATAATTATTTTGTTCTCTTATCTGGACATTTCTTCCATTTTTGGAATGAAATCTCAACTAGGGTTGCAGACAGGGGGGTCCAAAATAGTTTCACTGTTTGAACGCAAAATTATTGCAGTCAACTTATTTGGGTCAACCTGCGCCACCTTTTTGTGCGCACGGCACTAAAAATGTCGTCGAATTCGCGTCGTCTTTACGTCATTTTGGCACTCTGTCGCTGCTTTTAATGCACAGAAAGAGAAAGGCAAAAGGCAATCTTTCCCATTTCTAAACGGAAGGCGGCGAATCCACCGATTCAAATCCAATTCTTTTACGCGAAGGAATCGTGTGACCTCTGGATTCTGGATTGGATTAGCATTCCTTTTGGTATTTCTCCTTCTAAAAAACCTATTCCATTGGAATTTCTGTCCAGCTTAATTTTTTGAATATACACAATTATTCAATAAATAATGTTCCTTCTGTAAATTTTAACACTTACCGTCATTTTTGTTTTGTTTTGGTGTCGGCTGTCACCAAAACGTCATTCACCTGCTGGGTCTTTCCCCCCCTCCCCCGCTCCATTTGCCCACTCTTCCGTATGCATTCAAGCGCACGTTGAAAACAAGGCCATTCCAGTGGACCCACAAAATGTCTCTGAAAACCCATTTTGAAAATGAAGTGTGTGCATCGTTTTTCGGCAAAATTGCGGCCAAATGAGTCATTTAATGGTTTTGGCTCAAATTTTGAACGACCAAATTTTGATATTTTTCCAATAAATACCCATATTAGCCAGACAGAGTGAGTGGCATTTCCAGTGCCCTCCCTGGTCATTAACAAATTCCCAATTCCCTTTGCTCACATCGTTCATTCTTCCGACGTTCCGACGAACGCTCAATTTGCCCACTGGACCAACAATCGATCGTTCAATGCGCAGAATGGAAGAATGGATCCAGTTCAAAAAGATAATAATTAATATTTAATATTATAATTCTGTTGTCCCCCCCCCCTCTATTGGATCGCCAGTCCCAGAAGAGTGTCCCTTCCCGTCCCCAACAGGGCCCATTTCCCATTTGTGGGACTGAGCCGCATTTGAAGGCGCCAAATATAAATGTTTTTATTCCCGTTTCCCAAACAGAGGGTCACATTTTGATTTTTTGCATTTCCTTTTTGCGTAAAATTCGCACACATTTTGGGCTCTTTTTACTGCTGCTTTCTGTGGGAAATTCAAACGAAGCACAAACAAAAAATGCGAAATTCAAGACTCACGCTTTTGTGCGGGGAAATGTGAATTGGTCGCCACGAATGGGCTTTTCGGCAATGCAAATTTTCCCACCAAAAGGGGACCTTTTAAAACCGTTAAAAATCCGTCTGAAAGCAAAATGTCTTCCAGATTCCGGCATTCTCGATTTCGATCAGCCCATTTGTCTTTTTGGCATTGTTTGCCCCGCAAAATGGCATTCCCCCCTTTGACTTTCCATTTCCCCGTCTGCCTTTTTTTGCGTTGCATGCGCCAAATCTCGGGTGGCCAATTTGTGTGGGCCAAACAAAGCACGACAACGACAATTCATTTTTGTTCTCCCCAAACAAATAGGCTCGGAAAATACTTATTTTCACAGAAGACTCCTCCCACTGGGAAGTGTTCGGCCAGAGACTTGTGCCTTTCTGCCTTCTTTGGCACGCCAAAACAGGTATACGGCGCAATCGGCAGGCCCCAAAGAGAGCGGCAGACCACATTCTTCGATTTGGGCCCTCCTTAGTGCTTCTGGGGAGTTGCGCAACGGCCCTTTGGGCGATGAATAATGCATGCGGCCAATTGGGCGAGGGAACCAGTGTTCCCGAGTCTCTCCAAATAGACGGCCCATTTTTCGCAGAAAGTGATGCCCACATTGATGGCGCCACTCGCCAAATTTATTATTCTGGTGCGCGGGGAAAACAGAATTAACCAGCGCCCACAAAAGCGAAAGCGCCGAAAGGTGCGCAAATATTATCGCACCCATTTCCTCCAATATAAAGAGGGAATGGGATATGCACCAGCTGTCACCTTTGTGGCACTCGGAAGAACGTGGACCACGCATTTTGTATTTTTCCGACATTTTTTGGCAAAGCTAAAAGTCGAAAACCAACCAAATATTAGTAATTGGCGTTCATCATGTTTTAATCTCCGGTCGTTTTTCAGATCGGCTAAAGGAAAGTGTCGCTTTGAAATATCACATCTTCACCACCAAAAAATACTCCACATTATCATCAAGAGGAAAGAGCCCACCATCAACCTTTCGACGAAATGGCACTCCGAATGTCCGCAATCTGCTGCTGTGCTCTGCTGCTCTCCCTCTCTTCTGCGGCGGTCCAGTCACCGGCGGCAGCTGCCCTCCCAACGGACCATCCATCCACCGGAGGTATCACCGTCAAATTAAATAAAAAATGAAAATTCGATTGAAAAATGCCTATTTTTTGGATTGGAAAAGGCATATTTTTGCCAATTTTTAAGACCATCATCACAAGTCTGTGATGCCGCTGCTGAACCTGTTGACGTATCTGAGGCCGCAGAGGGAGCCCCTGGACCTGGAAATGATGCCGACCTCCTATCTGACCAAAGAAGGTGCGAAAGGCCCCAAAGTGGATTGCATAAATATCTAATACTTATTTTGCACAATTTTAGCGGCCAACTTTCGCAAACTGCAAGACTTCCTGAACGGCCGCGCAGTCGAGGAAAGCGGCAGCGTGAAAAAGGCAAGCATTTTGCTCCAAATGGATTTGACTTAAATATTTTTGCAGAAAATGCCGCGCGCCCTTCGCCAAACGCAGACAGAGAGTGCGGCGCCCAAAATGTACGCGCGTCATATCGGCGAATTGGGCGGAACGGTAGGAAATTGAAATCAAATATTGAAATTAAATAAAATCAAATTCTTTATTTTTTGCAAATTCAGATGTTTCGATTTGGATGAATTGCCCTCCGAATGCATAGAAATCAAACACAAAAGATGGTCTTCGAAGTAACTGAGCCAAAACGATGTGGATCTCCGAATGTTTTGCAAAATTTGTGATCTCTTCTCCACGCATTCGGGAAATAACGAAAGTGGGAACATTTCCGAGCTGACTCTGTCCTAAAAACGTAAAAACCCGCTTTCCCAATTCCAAGTGTGTGAGACGAGAGATACATAACTCCGATTGTTGTGTGCCTTTCGGTCAAAATGAGGAAAATAATAGTTTTTTTTAATGGAGAGGAAAGGAACACTTTCTTCTCCCTTTGCCACTGATGCTTTGGAATCGAGATTCTAAGAATGGCTTTGTGGTCTTTGGTCCACTTTTTGGCGATGTATCTGCCATTTTCGCGATTTGCTCTGTCACTCTCTGAAGCACCTCTTGTGCGTGTAGGTCAATGCACTGAACGCACTAAAAAGGTCTCTTCCCGCCATCGTTCTGGGGCAAAATCCAGCGACTCCTTTTGGAAGCCCAAATCTTGTACTGGACCAAGGGGCGTTGTCACGACAACCCATTGAAATGGAATGCTTTTTGTATTTTATTTATGTACAATAGACAAATTGGAATTAAATCGACACATTCATGATTCAACATTTGGCATCGGGCGAACTGTCTGCGATGTGGGAGCGCGAATCACATTCGATTGGGTAACTTGCTGTACGGTGTTTGAGGGACTCACGGAGGACTTTTTGTCCAGCAGCTTTTGCAAGATGAATTGTCTGAGTGAATGAATGAGATGAACAATGAATTGAAATGTGTACCTGTATTCCCTGACGGTGAACATGGTGACGAGGGAATTGAGCACGGGCAGCCAGTTGATCGGGCACGAGACCAGCATCTCCATCTGGACGGCCAGCTGCAGGCTGCCCTGCATGAACAGCCCGACCACGTCGTCGACCAGCATGGTCAGCACAATCACGCACGGAATGACGGCCTGAACAAAAAACAAATTGCATTAAAAAAGGACGGGATCAGATTGATTCTACCTGCAGGAAGAGTGTGCGCGAGATCTGCTTCTGGATCTCCAGTTTGTTCTGGTTTTGGGCTCCGCGCAGATTCTTGCGCATGAAAGTGCGTATTTTAGCGGTGCAGACGCCTATCATCACGTAGCAGAACAGATTCAGCGCGAAATAGCCCAAAAACCACAAGTTCGTCAGATTGTTCTGCAAAAGGAAATTACATATTTTATCAAAATAATAATACAATTTTGACCCACGCTTTGTATTTGCACGGCCAGAATCCACCGCTTCTGGGAGTCCCCCTGGTTGAGCAGGGCCAGCACATCCGCGTTTTGGAGGAGTGGCTCGCGGGGGTAGGAAATGGGCGCCAGGAGGCCGATCAGAGTCGCCTCCGCGCACACGATGGCCCCCAACAGCGCGAAGTAGAGCAGTTTGGTGGGCCGTCTGTCGCGGCACAGGACCAGAAAGCGGAACACGAACTGGGCGGCCAGTCCGTGGACGGAGGCGAAAAACAGGAAGAACCAGAGCAGGTAGAGCCCGTTGCCCAGCGGCAGGCCGAGGGCGCCCAGCACTCCGTTCAGCACGATGGAACTGCCGCCGGCGTCCACAAAGAAGATCTATGATGAGAGAGAATTGGGTGGAGATGGGGCTGAAGCAATTGCTCCTTTGGTATTACGGGCTGTGTGAGCTCCTGGACGACCAGGAACAGCAGGTCGAACACACAGGTCTGCAGCAGCAGCCGGCTGTAGACCCCCATCTCGGCGTTGGTGCGGCGCAGAATCAGCCAAACGGTCAGCACATTGAGCGGAATGCCGACGGCCGTGGAAAGTGCGGAATTCAGCTCGTGAATCAGACGCACTGGACTCATTTTGGGCGCAAAAGAGATTTAGCCTTTAAAACCGCTGAACACAAGAAATAAATATTTTAGTATGTTGGCCAAGAATAACGAGATGGAATGAATGCGTTTTGGTGATTGTTCGAAAGCTATTCAATTGGGGAATCGCACGAAATGTGCCACAAATTGAACGAAAATAGCGGAAATTCCAAATACAATTGTGATGAAGCATTTTGGGCTTAAGATTGAGAAAGTCCATTTAGAGTATCAAGTGCACAATTTACTTATAAAAAGATGTTAGAGTATCAGTAATATAATGCAGTGTGCAAAAAATATGCTCCCCCACGGCTTATAAATTGTTATTTTGGTGGCCAGTTTGCACCTGTGCTTGTTTCTCTGTCTTCTGTGTGGCGCATTCCATCTGCCACTCTTCATTTTTTGGTAAACAGACACAGAGAGCGAAAGCCTCACCGAGATTAAGACATTTAGAGCTCTAACAAATTGTCCCGTGCCAAATCACTTAATTGCGTGGCACAAATGAATGCGAGAAAATAGGCTTTTGCCTGTTTGTTGGAGGTCTCGTTCGTGGGAAAAGGCTCGGATGCCTTGGCAGGATTTAATTGTGAAAAGAAATACTATCGAAATGTGCCCCAAAAGTTTACAAAACGCCCACCGAGAAGGGAAGCGAGAGAGTTTGAACTTTTTTAAGTGATAGCCAACTCGAATACTATGGCGAGCACATCAAAGGATGCTGGAGACAAAATAGAAAATAATGTGTTCCCCATTCGGTCTATCCGTTTTATGTCTCGATTCTTGATGTGAAGTGGCGATTTGAATGCTAAACTTTGTCTTATAGATTGAATTCGCACGCCATTATTTTTGGCGGAAATAGGTTTCTGGGGGTTCTGCTGTCTGTTCTGATTTCTTATCGCTCATTTTTGCTTCAACAGTTTCAGTTTCAGGCACGTTTTAGAAAAATTGTATTCTCCCAGGACACCACTTCCCCAAACCTTTCTTTCTTCTCTCAGACGCCACTTCAAGTGAAAACATTTTCACAGATTAGCCACAAATGGCCATTGCGTGCTTCAAAAGTGTAAATTCACTGAACCATAGCGTGAAATGATTTGTTGTCTGTGATCCAAGATTTGAACCTCTGCAAAAAATTGTCTTCATCAATTCATCATACAATTCCCAAAACAGAATCGTCAAACAGAATGAAGCTTTTAGGGGACGAAGAATTAAAGTGTGAGGCGAATGATAAAAAGATAATTGTATTGTATTAAAGTAATAATCATGATCTGGATATTCTGTTGTATTAGGGAAGATTTTATTACAATCAAAATATCTTAACCAGCAACTCCTTGCTAAGTTTGTTCACTTGACAAAATTTCTGATTGGGCGCATCTTTCAGGCTTTCAGTGATGTGGAACTGTTCAAAGAGAGTATTTAACAGTGTATTATTCATATTTGCTCCACCGATTTCCTAAGACAAAATTCCCATTCCTCAAAACCTCAAAAGGTTGATTCCTATTTTCTCGCAAAATGTTGTTCTTATATTTTCTCCATTTATGCAAGTGGAAACAGATTTGATTGCATCCGTGTCGACTGTCGAAGATCCAACGTTTGTTGGCCCATCCATTTCATTGTCGGAACGGCAACATCCCCAGGTATGGGCCGCCGCGAACGCCGTGGAACGGGGGGAAGGGGACGCGGCCTGCATCGGCGGGCATTTGGGAGAAGGGGCCGACCGGAGTAATAACTGGAATGTGTTCAGAATGTTCAGAATGAGTCTCTCCAATGTTCTCGGTGCCCACCCAGTGGAGAGCCTGCGCGGAGTCCTCCGCCGCGTCCCGGGAACTGCTGGCCGACAGCGGCGCTGGGCAAGTTGATGACCCGTCGCGGTTGGACCACGCCGCCGCCGAATCTGCGTCCGGAGGCAGAGCCAGGCGGCGCAAATCCGCTCGCGCCAATGCTAAAAGCCCCTGTAAAGGCTAAAAATTAGAGACGAATTCGAATTATGTGTAGGAATCAAAATGAATTGGACCCCCGCTGTGCAATGTTTGCGCCCTTCGGCCGCCGTAGGTCCAGCCGAGGGGCACATAGCCAGACTGGGACTGCGCAAACTGTCCGATGTTTGCGCGATGGAAAGGGTGGCAATCGGACCAGTGGAGACAGGCCAAAAAGGCGATCATCAGAGAACACAGACGGAATGACGGCATTTTTCTAAATCCAAGAGAATTGACAAATATAATCGGGGGAATAGGTATACGAGTCAAAAGCATTCCATTCAAAAGAGTTCGAGAGAACCGTGGATCGGAGAATAGCAATTAAATTAGTTGTTTGCCAATGAAATTTGTTCGATTATTCAAATCCGCAAAATGGCTTTTGTGTGCGTGATTCGCTAAATGTTGTGGAGAAAGACGTATATAATTGGCTTAGGCTCTTGGATATGAAAATGCCGTTTTGGCGGAATTGCGAGAATTGGATGTCCGTCTTTTATCTTCAGATTTGCGCTCACATTGACGTGCAAATGAATACAAACCCAAATTTGAAGCCATTCAGATTCAGACGGAATCCAAATGCTGAATTGTCGGCATTTACCTATCTGTAGTTTGTTCCGAAAACGTACAGAAAAGTGAGCCAAGCTCAAAATAGCCCAACTATCCTAAATCCTAATGATAATATTTTTTGAATGGCTGTTAGTTGTGTTCTGGCATTGCCTTAAGCGCTTGAGCTTGTTTGGCGCATTTGCGGCTGTTTCCCACAAACGCGCAAAACGCGTTGTGGACCAGTGTCCAGGGCAGGGCCCTCGCCCACTCGCCGTCCAAACGATTTATTCATGCGCCGAAGGGGGCGTTGGCGTGACGGGCTAATGTGACACAGAGTTGGACGAGGGGAGAGGACAAATAATAATATCTCCGCGGGAGGAAGCGGAAATGGCAAATGCATTAGCAGGGCAAATGGGGAACCACCAACCACGGGGAGTGGAGGAGGAGGAGGAGGAACTAACTGTTCGGTAGTTGACCAGAGTCATTGCTATTCACAACGTCATGCACGATACGGAAAAAGAGGGTAATGGGGACAGCGAGAACATTCCGCGAATCACGAAACATGAAAAAGAATCGAGAATATGACAGGGCGTCGAATGCCAAAGTGCCCGCTGATTTTGTCGTCCTCTGTCCGTTCCCGTGTCAGTCACCAATGACCACCATTGAATCGCTAAAATTAGACCAGAGATTCCGCTTCTATTTGCATTGTAATTCTAGAGCTTGTGCAGCTTTGAGATGAGAAACCAAAATTAGGAAATTACGTTTTTTCTTTTACTTTGAAGAGAAATGCAAGCGCACAAGGGCAAACTAGTCTCAAAAGGAACTGCACAGCGGGCAAATGCTGGGTTCGATCATCAAGAAGTCCTTCCCAGCCAATAGAACGTGTCGAAGAGCAGAATTTCGCAACTGAATCATATTCAGATTCAGAACTAAAGAGTTATTATCCACCTCGTGTTCTTGTGCCTGTCCTGGATTGAGCTCATCGCGTACCCGCCTCTGCCGTTTATGATCATCGGAAATCGGGGAAATGGAATCTCTTTGTGGAGGCGTCTTCTTACGGCGCTCCAGTAGTTCCCGAACTGTTCCTCGGCGGTCTCCTTCATTTGTCTGGAATAAATGTGGATATGAGGTGAAGTGGCAGTGGCAAATCCCTTTCCCCTATTACTTCGCCTGAAAGCTGTACTGGTCCGGGTAGAGGCCGATTGCCTCCATGACGATTTCGCGCAGTTTTGGCGAAACGCAATAGTCCCCTGGAGGAGTAAAAAGTTTAATTAAAGAATTGGCCAAATTCCGCTCACTGAAACTGCGCTCAAGCGCCAAAAGTGAGGGCACTCCGCAGAGGAAAAGCAGCACAAGCGGTGGCCGCATGAAATTGCAATCTTTTTTATTTTTGCGGTTGAAAATTCGCGCAAGAATGTCTCCTCCCGGGTGCGTTTGTTTGCTCAACGCCTCCTCCGCAGTCCGCACCGGCGGAAGCAACAAAGAGCCAGCAAGAACAGAAACAGACGCAAATGGACACGATAAAGGGACGGGAATAACTGCGTGATACTCCCAGCCAGAAATCGAATTTTCCCAAAAAGTTCCGAGTAAGGAAATACGACTGCTGTTTAAAAGTTGCTGAGTCTCTTTAATCTTATTACTTATTAGGTACTTCGAATTGGGGTAAAAAATAATCGGAAGTGAACTGAGGGTAGGTAGGCGGTTAGTAACTGGAACATTGCCACTGGAGTCATAAACAGTGACGATAAAGCGAAACAATTGTTGTTATCTCGCACAAATATGCCGTCCCTTTTTTCCCAACCAAATTGAATAAAATTTGCCTGATAAGGAGCGGAATTTAACCAAATTTAGTGGCGGTGAACCGGCAGAATTCCCACTACCAAGCAAAAAATGAAAGGTTTTCGCCCTCAGCCATTCCTCCAACTCGTCGCCGTCTTCTGCATTGGGGCGCTTTTCTTCACCGGCGAAGGTAATATTATAAATCAACAGAAATCAAAAATTCAAATTGATTTCAATTTCAACCTGATTTATTTTTCAGCCTTTGGCGACGTGATCTGTGCGCCAAATCCGGTCGGCTCCAGGTGGAGCTGGCCCCAGGGCTGTGTGAGCATCCAGTGCGACCCCGAGAACCGCTCCTGCATATTTTATCATTCTATTCAATCAATTGGAATATTTTTATCAGTTCCATCAGCATTATTAAATACAAATATTTCCCTCTCTTGGCTCTTTGGTCTCGGGATACCAAATATAGGAAATGTGTTAACAAATTCAACAGTACCACTGACAAATGAAACATGGTTTAGTTGTTTAGTACATTAGTACAGGTGAAGAGAGAATATGTATTAAATGGCTTTGCCTGAACTTTGGTGTCCCTCTGAATGGACTGCAGGTGAAAATGTAAGCCAAACGAGCTTCAAATGCCAAGCCAAAGGATTCAGGCGCCCCATTTCCCTTTTGGTCTTACTGGACGAATAATTAATTTCCGCTATTTAATGCTTTCCAATTCGGTGTATCCAAAACATAAAATCGCACAATGATCGACGCCGATGTTCTGTTCGCCCAAATAGCCTGCCTGCTCATTGAAATTCCGTCGGTATGTCTCTACCTGGTCGAGTGCGGAATCATTTTGCGGGCGAAGGACATTGCGTTCAGGACCAGCTTTTTCCACCTGTTTCTCCTCAACGCGGGCATTGTACAAATTACAATAATATTATTTAAACAAAAAGTCATTTGTGCATTCCCAGAATCTGCTGGTCAACTTCTTCCTGAACATTTTCGTGTGGCACATCTCCCAGCTGGGTCTGTTCGTCGACCTCTACATGGGACTGCCCGAGTGGGTGGCGGTGTTCTTCTACTCCGCCTCCTTCTTCACGTTCCACTTCGAGAACCTGCTCACCTCCATCATGATCGCCCATCGGCTGTCCGCCATCCTCTGGCCAATGGACTTCGAGCAGGTTCCATTCCAACAACCAATCGTATTTTATGTATTTATTAAAGTGCCTTTTCCTGCCCAGGTTTGGCAAAAGGCATTTCGCATTTTGCTGCCCCTGTCAATGCTGATCCCGCTGGCCATGTGCTATCCCACATTCTGGCTTCCAATGCATTTCATGATTGACGAGAATGTCCATTTCCGACGTGTCTACTACACGTACTCCGACCGCTGGACCCCCGGTACAATAACACTTGCGACAGTTCATGCGCGAAATAAACACTTTTTAGGCATGTTCGACGCGTACATGAACTTGTTCATCACTTGCTCCGTATTTCTGTCACTCAACCTAGTGCTGAATTTGGCGACAATTGTTGCCTATCTGCGCCATCGCTCATACACCTCAAATGCGCTCAAGGGCAGCAGAGAGAGGGGCGACGAGCAAAGGGACAAACTGGAGTTCAGGCTTCACGTGTACGGACATTCAGTTGCTCTATAAACAAGATTGTAATTTACCCTTTAGATACACGTGGGCAATTTTTGCCGGACAATTCTTGATGGCGGCCTATTATGTAAGCGCCCTCTTTTGTTTGGCTTTCAATTTTAACTGCTTTGCCGAGAGATTGCTTGGGTATTTGCCATTCAGATGCTGTGCTATGCGTGTTTGGCGGAACTGTTCTCCAACCTCTTGGCGCCCTTCTACCCGATTCTGCTCAGCCAGTACATCTGGATCAACGATTTGCGCGTGTTGGCATTCCCCGCCTGGTTCCTGTTCTGGGCCTCCGGCGAGATGAACGCACGGGTGACCGATATGGCGAAGAAGTTGTGCGCCAAATTCAAATGGGCTCTGAGCAAAATCATTTGCTGCGCCCAAACAAACACCAACAAAGTGGAGGAAATCGGCGGAATCGTCGTCATGAGGTCCAGTTCCATCTGATATAGAGGAATTGGAAAGAGGATGTACATTGTACATGTTCTGCCAGAAAACATGATTTATTGCGTTTACTTATCCACCAAATGTTTGTATATTTCGATCGAATTGTTTGTTTTCCCCCATTTTGATAGCAACATTTTCGGACTTCCATTCCATATTTTGGCGTTTCGCATTGATTCAATCAAATGGACACATTGGAGCAGACCACTCTGTCGCAGCTGCCTCTGCACTGGCCCTGGCTCACCGACAGGCCGGCCTTGTTGCAGCGGGTCACCACCGCGGTGGCCGGCGTCGTGTAGTCCAGGCAGCGCGAATTGATGCAGGACTGCCACGAGTTGGGGCAGCTGAAGTAGTAGGTGAAGCTGTCGCCAGGCAGCGTCATCGTGAAGCCGCAGAACCGGTTCAGGTTGGTGCGGCGCTCGCAGGCCCCAACCGGCACGTAGCTGCCGTTCCAGTTGACTGACTGGCCCGTGTTGCACCGGTCCACCACACTGTTCACCACGGCGCCGGACTAAAAGGTGGGTCGGCAGGCTGTCCAAAGCATCCATTTTTGCGCAAAACAAAGACGGCGAAAATCCCATCTTTTGGCATTTTCCCACCGAATCCTGGCACTTTTTGTCGACGCAAGTGTAGCCGTCAGGGCAGTAGAAGGTGTAGGTCCAGTTGTTTTGGGTCTGGCTTTCACTCATGATGATGGTCACATTCTGCTCCCATCCGCATTGGCCCAGCCCCGAGGACTGGCCGTTGGCACCAATGGCCAGAGAAGCGATCAGAGCAAAGGAAACAACAACGAATTTGGCGGCCATCTTGGGTAATTTGAGAGACTTTTGAATGAATCCGATTTGCTTTTTGCAATTGTTCACATTTTGGTGGACTCCCGTTTCGCTTAAATACCACCAAATTCGGTTTCAAGGATACGAAAAGTGGTCGTTTCACAAACATTTTCATTAGTTCTCTGGATTGCTTGTGTCAACTCTGAACAAAAAGGGTCTCGTTTGGCGCATTTTGTGCGTTCAAATAGAAAATTTGAATGCTGTCTGCTGTCCAAACAAATTGGTTTCGCATCTTCGAGAGGATCCGTACAAATGGAGCTGATCAGAGAGATCAAATGTTGCCTCAGACAAGAAGTTTGGTCATATTTTTGGAAAATGTGAAACAATAATAGAATAATGTAAACTTTTTCTATTCCTTCGCCGTTTGCCCAGTTTTTTCGTTTTTGTGTCGTGCCCTAACTCAACGTCCGCTTCCAGAGCCTGCCTACAGCCTACTAGTAAGCCTGACCATCTGCTGCCCTGAGGACTGGCGAAGAGAGAGAGAGAGAGAGAAAGCGTAGCCCAAGCACCCCACCCAAAGTATTGATTTTGGTGCTGGCGTCATTCACTCGCGGCTGCTGCTCTTTTTTCATGTTTCGACATTCGCGTCTTTGGCATTTTTCGCAAAATCATTCAATCACCCGAGCCAATCTGCAGTTTTATAAATTATTAGAAACCGCAATGTTTCAGTGACTGAAATAGGTTTGCTGTGAAATACAATGCCTATTACTTATTATCAATTATCATTAATATTCATTTATTAAACCATTATTAATTATTATTCATCAATGGCGGCTATGGAATTACATATCTCAATAATATGTATAATGTAATATATCACAATGATCGTCAGTTTCAGGAAGATCACTGCTAAACCATGGTTCTTTTATTTCCCAACCCTGGCAACAGTCGAACAGTAGGGCCCTTTAATGAGCGTGAATGCACTGGAGCGGAAGCGGTATTTATATTTACTAATTATTTTCATTTCGAAAATTTGAGTTCGCCTGCTCGTTGGCCTTTTCCCTTCTCGCCGCCTCAGTCCACGTTCCACTGTTGGCGTTCACTGTTTTGGTGGCGCCCCACCCCCACAATTATGCGTATGGAGCGGTGTTCTGCTCCGCCTCAGCTGTTTTTGTCGCCGAAATTTGCGCCGCCGTAGCGCTGCGCTGTTCAAGAAAAAAGATGCGAAAGTGTCTGCGCTTCTTGTTCTCAATTTCGGCTCTATATTGCGTAAGTCCGTAAGTCAAATGACCAAAAACAAAAAACTTTAAGCCCGTTTTAAATATTCACGTTTTTCTCCAGAATTGTTATCGCACACACATTTCGTTTAGTTCATCTTCGGCACATTTGTTCTGGTCAGAGAGGGCGGATATCTAAAAGTCGAGCGTCAACCCAGGGACAAAATTCTGCCGTTAAATTTTCTGATGTTCGAGTTGGACTACAAAAAAATATTCGCTGGACAATTCGAACTGCGCCGACGGGACCCGAATGCGACGGTAAGAGGAGAAGGGACTTAGCTACTGTTTGAGACGAGCAAAACCCATTTCTTTCAGAATTCAGACCAATAAAATCGATTCTTCTTTCAATTTCAAGTGCCACCGCGAACCAACCATCTCCCCTTTCCAGTACTGCATTGGGGACCGTTGCGAGCCGTTCTGTGAAATGGCCCTAAAGCTGCCTCCGCTGCCGCCAGGGCACTTGGACGGCACGCAATACGAAGTCTCCATTGGACCCTGTTTGCGTCTGCTGGGCTGTGTCCATTTGTTTGTGTTCTCCTCGGCATTTTTTTGTCTGGCGGGTGCAATGCGCGAAGCGCCAAAACAGAAGCAGCAGAACGCAGATGAGAAGGAGAGGGAGTAAGTGTGCCATGTAAATGGAGCCCTCAAAATCCCGTAAATTCAGTTATTGAATCTAAAGAGACGTTTGAAAAGTAGAGAGGATCTTCTAAAAATCAATTTAGTTTTTTAAGATCTGATCGGACAACGGTCCCGTTGCCGCAGCAGCGTCAGGTTCTGACTTTGGATTCATTTAATAACTGGGCACTTCACCATATAAATAAATTGGTTTTTTCCAATTACCTAGTATAAATCTATAAATATTTCAAAACCAGACTGAGGGATCGAATGTCGTCAGAATGTTTTTTGACCGGACCTGTTCGTTTCATCCCCAGCGATTTGACGGACCATAACTCGGGATTATTCGAACCGATGTTGTTGATATTTGAGTCATTCGATAGCTCTTTGAGTTCTCTATCAGATGATCTATTAGATTAGCGGTATGCTGCAGCACTCATCAAGTTAGTGCCGAAAATGTCGAAAAATCGGCATTATTTTTATTCAAAAGCAAATAACATGATGAAAAACTGTAGAAACACAAAGTTTCGATATATCATTTTACAGGGAATTCCAAGAGCTATCAAATGATATAAAGATCATCAAAATTGACTTTCCATTGCGTGTCTTGTTTCCCCAGGACATCTCGAATCCAGTTCTGCAACAGCTGGTTGTGCGTGAGCACCATTCGCAGAACTCCACAAAATTCGATCTGCTGCTGATCCGCCGAAGCGGCGAACTGCCGACGGCAGAGGCACTTGACCAACCGGATTGAGGCAGGGTACACTCCCGGAAGCCCAGATCATTTGGTGGCAAACAGAACTTGGAATCGGATCCAAATTGGTGAAAGGAACGATCTGGTTCTGCTATCCCCTTTGCCAAAAAATGGTCATACCCATAATAAAATGGCATAAATTGGCGCAAACGTGACACTTTTGGTCATTCGGGAAAGGGCTTACATTGTACTTTTTATACCTAAGACATTCAATTTGCAAGAATTAATTTTCGGTCAACTGATTTGAACAACGAATAAGAGGATTTGGAGGACAGTTTCGCCGAACAATCGCTGTCAGCAGAGGAGAGATTTCCTGCGGATTGCCTTCAAGCCACCGAACGACCAGTTTGTTGGTTCATATTTATTTGTGGAAATGTGAAACAATGATCGAATGGATGTTCAACCAAAGTTTCAGTAAATTCCCGCATTTTCCATGTTCCCGCGCACAATGTTGCCCAGCACAGAGTTGAACACCGTGTCAATCTGCCGAGTGTCCGTGGCGAACGTTTCGTGGATGTACAGGTTTTTGTCGCTTTTGTAGAGCCCCTGGAACTTTTTGCGCAGAAATGCCACAGCGCGTGAATAGCTCAGCCCGCCTGGCAAATGGAGCATATTTGTTTAATTCTCGGAGCCAAAGAAACAACCGTCGTACTCCTCGAACAGGACGCTTAACGAGATCTCTTTGATTTTTGCGCGGAACAGGTCCTTCTTGTTGAGGAAGAGAATCGTGGAGGTGCTCGAAAAGTAGACGGCCGAGGTGATCGATTCGAAAATGGCTTAAATTGGAGCGTTTTTTAAACAAATTACATATATTCAAACTGACTGAACGCCTCGAGCAGTCGATTCTGAACACAGCTGACATTATTAAATTGTATGGTTACTTTTGGCGCTTTTACGGTTTTGTTGTCCTCCCGCAACTTTTGGTCGTATTCGCTGATCGCGGCCACGAAAATGATTGCGTCCACGTCCTCGAAAAAGTGGATCCACTTGCGCCGCTCCGAGCGCTGTCCGCCCACGTCGAACACACTCCAAAGGACCAGCGAGGATTCCATTCATTCCGCAGCGGCACTCACGTGAACTCCACGTTTTTGTAGCTGAATCCGATCTTGTAGACTCCCGTTGTGGGAAACCGCGTCAGCAGAACGTCCTCGTTGGTGGGCTGGTACGCGTGCTGGGCAATGCGGTCGATGCTCTCGAAAAAGCTTAACCATCATTTGTTGTTCTCTCATTTTTTTATTTAATAATTTCCCTCACTGTGCGGCGTTATCGTGAATGTGGAACTCGGCCCTGCGCTCGTATGCTTGCCGGACCGACTCGTCGCCCCACAGCCTTTGGATGGCCAGGACCACCGCACAAGTCGGCGCCGAAAATTCCCTGCCGCTCTCTACGAAGGCTCGGAGCAGTTCAAAGTCGTTCTGAACGATGTGATCATTAAAACAAGGGATACCCGTGTGTGCTGGTCTGACCCGCAGTGAGGGGTCCTCGAAGTCCAGGCCCAGACTGAACAGCATCGCCTGCACCAGCTCCATCATGCCCCGCACTGAAACGGGCGGCCGTTCCCCCCATCAACAGATCCCAATCACAGCCCCTTGCCTGTGTTCGAGTAGATGATGTACTTGCGCGACTCCAGCTCCGAGTTGGTGAACCCGTTGTTGTGCAGGATCTGCATCTGCTTCACACAAGTGCTCTTCCCACTCTCCGCTGCCCCGAGCAGCAACAGGGACCTTTGGTTGAAGCGCTTCGCGCCCGCCAAGATCTCTTTGTCGATTTGCCTGGAGATATTCAGCGCCTCCACAACCTCTGCCGATTCGCAAAGACCCATATTGTGTCGGACGGAAATTGAGAGAAATTTGAATTATAAAAGGCGAGAAAGGTGAATAAAAATAGCGGCCAAATTGAAATTGGCGGAAATGTTTGGCTGCCAAAACAGGGCATTTGTAGGCTGTTTACAGTGGAGTTGTTGACTACTAACCTCGGGGCAGTGCCCACTCCGATCAAGCGAATCGGATTAATTGGAATGGGAGTGCGCATTGGGGGCTTGAGGGCAACCAACAACAATACAAAATTCAACACACAAATAATCCTCAAATGCTATAGTAACTGAATAATATGCATAGGAGTGAGCGAGTGCGGCACGCAACTCTCTGGGCGGTGTAGCCTTGACTACTCGCAATTGGGATGCGGTTGCGGATTGGAGTCACTTTGTGGTGGCAATTGCGCAGTTAGGTATTAGGGTAAGTCCTCAGCCAATGTTTCCCAGTTCCTCTGCTGCCAGCCCCTTCGTAATGAGTCCGTGACACTTCCAATCAGAAAGAAGAATCCTATCTCACGAATGTTTGGCTTTTTGAAAATACCACATTTCAACGGCAATAAAATGGCAACCTGTTCTCATTTGCCATTCCGTGTTGGCACTCACGCAATTTTTCGCCACCAAATCACGAGTAAATGCCAGCCACGGCTGTCTGTTATTTTTCACTTTCACCAGAGCTTCCGGCTTTTCATTTATTCTTCATCTCCAGACAGGATTTGCAGAAATGACTTCCAACAGCACCGAGCCAATCGCCAACACCACCGCGGCTGCGAATTCCTCCTCGTTTAGTAACGAAAGTAGCTCTTTGACCACGAATGGCACGTTGACCGCCTGGGACGTGTATCTGCAGTACGGGCAGAACTGCGACTCGCCTGACAAGCAGGACGCAGCGCTGGCTTCGTCCGCGTACACTTTCTTCGCTGTCTACGGAATCGGAGTTGTGCTCCAGCTATGCATCCTGCCTGTAAATTCGCGTCTGTCGAAGCACCGTTCCGCATTCCTTCTCCTTTTGCACATCGTAACAACGCGCAATGGTCGAAAATAATAAATAATTTCGTTCCCCAGAACGCCCTGGAAATCCTGTGGCTGCTGCAGTACACGCTGCTCTCGGCCGAGTTCCTGATCGGCTCCCGAGTGCACGTGCCCCTCTCGCTGGACGCATATTTGTTCCGCGTGGTCAACTTCTGCATCGACTGGATCTTCATCCAGCTCTCTTTCAACCGCGCCTGCGCCGTCCTCTTCCCACTGGTCTACGGCGTAGTGTTCAGTCTGAAGTCTCCGAACCAATTTGTCGAATCCTCCCTCACACGTTTCCCTTCTCAGGATGACGAAGCGTCTGCTGCTGGGCACCTGGCTGGTGGGCATCGTTTACGCTGTCTACGCCAACTGGTTCCCCGTCCGCCGTCCGTTCCCGTGTCTGATGCAACTCGGCTACTACGAGCCCACCACCAGCATTCCGAAGGTGGCCAAATAAACAAGTCAACACAAAGGCATTCCTCAAGTTCAGAACTTGCTCGCCGTGTTACCCGACACTGCGTTGTACAACGGGATCCAACAAGTCTACATGGTGAGATTTTTAGTTGAGCACAAAGACACGCAAAAGTTTGCACTTTCCAGGTGTGCATCTACATCCCGATGTTGCTCTACATTGTCACATTCGCCAAAATGGTCTACGAGTTTGCGGAACGCAAAATGGCCACATCGAGTATGTTTGAGTCCAACAGCAGAACGGATTTATTTCATCTGCCGCTTTTGAGTCGAAGAACCGGTGACCTCACTGCACCAGAGCAATGCAGAGCGAGAGGAAAACGCGAACTTGCTGGACGAGAAGTCCCGCACTTTCTTCATCTGCTTCCTGAGCACTCTGTCCTACTTTCTGGCCAATTCCCTCTACGAGTTCTCTCGCATCGTTGAACTGAGCGACCACACCGTCCAAGTGATGGCCGTGTCCTGGCAGCTGTTCGGCATGGTCTTCCACGTGCAGCAGCCCCTGCTGATGTTCCTGCTCAGCAAGGACTTCCGTCGCGGACTCCAGGACGACGTCAGCCATTTGCTGGCAAAGATCAAGGCTGTGGCGATTGGAGGACGATGAAATTCGGAATGGTGACTGACGTGAACGGTGATGCGAATTCTTTGTTTAACTGCCCAGTGCCAGGGCATTTTTATTTTTAAGCAAAATTCCAATATCTCTTTTGCAATTTTAACCAGTACACAAAGGACTCTCGAAAATTGATGAGTGTCCTTTCTCACTCACTCTCTGTTTCTGTGTCGATGGCCAGTGCCAAGTGTTCCCAGTTCGCTTCGGTGAAGTTCCACTTTGCGTCCCATTTGATCGGCCGCT
Source organism: Radopholus similis (assembly GCA_013357305.1). Classification (NCBI taxonomy): domain Eukaryota; kingdom Metazoa; phylum Nematoda; class Chromadorea; order Rhabditida; family Pratylenchidae; genus Radopholus; species Radopholus similis. Next base: position 14,268 of record VAHH01000371.1, on the reverse strand, counting down.
CTCCATGGCCGGCCAGCTCCACACTGAACAACTCCACAAAATCGTCATACACCGTCCCTCTCTTCTCAAATGCACTTTTCGTTGTCTCATTCGGACACCCTTGGTCCGGCATGAACGTCACCAGGTTGTACAGATTGAAGTAGATCGGGTGCAGGCCGTTGATCAGTGCGGTCGCGTGTTCCACCGCCTGCTTCAGGGTCGGACAAAACTCCCTAAAACCTCAAAATAACAGTCTTTGGGGTCAGTCCATTTCCCACCGCTTCTGCATCTTCCGCTCGTAAGCCGCAATGTTCTCCCTCAACAGCGCAATCTCGGCGCTGTGCTCCTTCTTGTAGATGGCCACAGAGTAGTGCAGCTCCTCCCCGGTCACCTCCCTCCAAATGTCCAAAGTCTCGTCCGCCTCCAGTTCAATCCTGTTCTCGTTCGCATTCTCGTCGCTCTCTCTGGCCTCCTTTTTTTTCTTCTCGAGTTCTGAGAAAGCCAAGTGAATCGAACACATCCCCTTTTGGTCCACCTTTTTTGGCCTTCAGCGCGGCCAGTTTGGCCAGGCCCACCTGTTCGGTGGGGAACTGGAACTCGTGGTACTTGCGCGCCACCGGGTGCAGACAGCGCGCCAGCACCGTCATCCGGTTGCCCTTCCTGTCCTGCGCATCCCGCTCCCACGCCTCCAGATTGGCCTTGACGCGCTCCAGCATGGCCTCGACCTTCGGCCGCAGCCTGGTCCAGCGCAGCTTCGGCCCTATGTCCACCTCCTCTGCGCTCCCACTGTCGCTGAATGCGCCCTCGCTGGGCGATTTGTGCAAAGAGCGGAACGAAAGCACTCTCTTCACTTCAAAATAAAATGCATTTCATACATTGGTTGGGCCATCAAAAGTCTTACACTTCTCTCTCGCACTGGACTGTCGCCGCAACAATTTGCCGTGTTTTGCTTCTTCATCCTCACAATCTAATAAAAAGAAGAATTATGCATATTATTTTTTAACAATCAATTTCCGAAAGGGGGTGGAGGGAAAAGAAGTAATTGTTTTTAGAAATATTAATAATATGTACATTTTAAATGAAAAACTATTTTTATGTTTTCACTTTTGATGACCCAAATTCCCACCTCCGCTGGCCCCTGCGCCATTTGCCGATTTGTTTCTGCGGAAGAATTTGACCACTTTGCCTTTGGGTTTCTCAGTCCCCCCTTTGGCCGCCTGGTTCAACTGCGAGATCAATTGGCAGACGAAAATGGAAAGAATAAATGCTTTTGCGTGCATTTCGAATTTTTGAATAGGAAATATTGTATTGGCGTTTTACTAGTTGAAAATGGAACGAGCAAAATACGCAACACAAATGAATTGGGGTTGCATATTTTTCGATTGGCTCCATGTTAAAGGGACCGCTCGCACTCTCAAAAAGCGCTGTGGGAGGAGCAAGCAGCGGAAGCGCCCACTGCCCAAGAGTGAGCAGATGGACCGATGTATTTGCTCGTGCCGGTCGGTGAAAAAAGTGGGGAAACAATAAAATTGTGTGGAAACAAAGGTAAAATCTATGTATTAGATGGAATATGGAAAACAGGCGAACAAAGGAGCACAGATGCGGACAATGAATGGGCCAACAATGGGGACTTGGGGACGAATATCCGCACTTTTATTGCATCCACCATGTTCGCCATTCACATTCACTGCTTGATCCAAAGGGTTTAGTGCCGTTCCTCTCTCTCTCCCTCTCCCAATGCGAAACTCCCTTCTCCTGCTGCTGTTGCTAGGGGCCGCCAAAAATACGCACTCGGCCCATCAGGAGGCCAAAGGCCCAGACATTGCGTCAACAAGTGGAGACTCCGGTCGAAGTGGCTCATTCATCGAAATTGTTCCGCAAGACCAAGTGGAAATGGCCGAAAATGAGCGAGTTTGGTTTCGCTACTCCGCCATTACACAGATGCCTTTTGTTTTTGCAGCTCCACTCTGACTATGCGCAGTGGAAGCTGCGCCAGAATGAACTGCTGAGGGAACGGCACAGATGGCGGGAACAGCTCAAAAAGTACTGGCACAAAGAATGGGAGCAGGCTTTGGCCCGTTTGAAGGAGCTGGAACGGCGCGGCGGGAAAGTGCCCTGGCACAAGGGCATTATTCGCTCCAGAGGAAAAGGCACAACTCCCGGGGAACAGCGGAAGAGCAAAGGCGTTGAGGCGGCAGAAAAGCAAGTCGCACACTTCAGAGAGATCATGACCAAATTGGACGAGCAGCAGGCGCCAGAAAATATTTTCGCGGACTGGGAGTGCGAACAGCTGGAGTTGATTGTGCGAAGGCAGAGGGCGAAACTGCACCGAAGCGGACTCAGAGTGGCCCGGCTGGACCGAGTGCTGGCCAAAGCAAGGGCGAGGAACAAAGAGCTGCTTCAAAAATGGGTATGTCCATACTTTAAGCAAATTCATGTATCGGACAAAGGTTCTCGTGTTGGACCGGTGCTCGGAATGGGCGATGGACGAGCGAGTGGAGGCGATCAACGGGTACATCCGGTGGTTGGGACTGTTCGGCGGGAAACGTCGAATTGAGCACAGACTGGACGGAGACGTGCTGGTCAGGGAGTTCACCGACCAATTTGCGGACATTCAGAGGGACAACGACGGCAAATTGATGTCCCTGAGTGCGGCAGAAGTGCACAGAAAATTCGAAGAAATGTCGCGTCAAAGTGATGGCTCCCCTGCCCAAGGAAATTTGACACCTTTGTTGGGTCGAATGCACACTGTGATTGCAATGAATGGAGCGCACGAAAATTCGAGTAAGCTGCTGGACAAGCGCCAACTTTTGGACTTGGTCCGGGGCGAAATGTTCACTCTGCGGTTTGGAGAAGACCTCCTGCAAGGTTCTTCCCCACCACCAGTTGGAGCTGTCAGAGAGGCAAAGCAGAAGTTGGTTGCCCTCTTCAAGAGGGCGCTGGACAAGGGACTGTTGCCCTTGGAAAGGGCAACCGCCAAGGCACTGCTGGAGATCTTTGCGGTTCGGCCCCTGTTCACAAATTGGAGTTGGTCGCAGGCTCTCGGCATTGTGGCTGAGCGCTATAAAATGTTCCATCGGGACCCGTCGGAGGAGCACATTGTTGGGTTGGGCGGCAAAAAGCGCGGCTGGGCCCTCGGAGGAAGGAAGAAACAGCGGGAGCAACGCGCCAAAAAGGAGAGGGAAACGGCCCGATCCATGGATTTGGCGCTGCAAAACGAGAAAAACGTGAAACTGGGCAAACGCTGGAACAGACTCTACAAACGGCTCCAAATGGCGGGGAAAGTGCAAGGCGAGTGACTGTCCAAAGGGGCAGGGCCCATAGATGAATTTTTATTTTCCAGACGAAAAGATGCCAAAGCGAGATGACGGCAGTTTGAAGCAGTTGAGCGGAGTTGTGCCACTGACTCTGAAAAAAATGCCGAGCGGCGGTGGAAAGGCCAAAATAGACTGGGAAAGGAGCGAAGCGTACAAATTGAACGGGCACATCTTGTGGCTGTGGGAGGGCCAGCAGCGGCCGGATGGAAGTCCGCGCAAAGTTTACACATCCGGGGCGCACGAATTTTTGGAGACTTTCACTGAAAAGTACGCCCAAATTGTGGGCAACACTGCCATCCAAGAGGGCACCATATCGGAGCAGAGCGAGCAATATGCCGGGCTGAAGGGGCTGCTGTTGGCGAGGGGAGCCAGCCTGAGGGCGGTCCAGGGGGAAGTGGCCGCCTGTCGGAATCGTCTGAAGGGCGAGTGGGAGAGGGCGCTGGGCGAGCTGAAAAGGGCCAAAACGCGCTTGGAGGCGGCAAAGAGAAGTGGCGAGGTGAAAAAACACAGCACTCGGAACAATTAAAAATAATCGTGTTCTAGGCGAAACGCTACACCGAGCAATTGGACAAGGCCATCGGTGCAGTTGGGAAAGAGCATCTGGAGCGCCAACAGAAGGCGGCCAACGATCTCCGGCATTTGACCCCGATTCCGGAGGAAACTGAACACAATCAAAGTGGCCACGTGGACAGCCAGCCAAAAATTCCGCTGCCAGAGACCAAAAAACTGGTGCCCAACTTTTATTACGAATTTGGCACATCGGTCCATGAAAAGCGCCGAATTTTGATGGGACGCAACTTGGAAGAGCAGCTCTGGCACGTGCAAAGCCACCTCAAGGGACTGGCCGAGAAAACAATGCATCTGAGCTGCGAACTTTTCGGCGCCCCGAAGCGGAGGAGCGACGAGAACCTGGCCAAATGGAAGCGGTTGCTGGAGTCGGGGGCGGAATGGGACCGGGTGGTGGCGCAGAACTGGCTGGAGGTGGCCCACAAGAATCTGTTGGCACTCGTCTCCGGCGGAAATCTGATCGATGTGCCGGTAAGAATATTCAAATTGAAAGAGTCGAGACAATCAATGTCTGTTCCCCCCCTTCACAAGACGGCAAATGGTCTGCGCTACTACATCGAGAGCGGAGAGGAGTTGCGGGAGTACACTCTGGCGGACATGCTCAGGGAGAACGGACTGACGCAGAATGCTCTGGGCGAGGTCGAGACGGGCATTCTGGAACGGGTCTGGAGCCTGGGTCCCTAGCAATTGTGTAGCACTGAAGCCTTCCACCACTGCCTCGGATGCATTACCTGGACCAATTTTCCCGCGACCAATGTCTTCGGTTTGCATGCCCCTTGCCCCGAGGAGACAAATATTGGCGCTTAATAATTGATGAAATGCGATGCGAGAAGACGCGAATGGCCCCACTTTGGGCGGCCAGTAACGTGGGAAAACGGATAACAACCGCCGGCCTCTGGACATGTTTGCAACTGCAGAGCCACCACAACCAGCGGTCCATTTCCCCATTTTTTGCCGAAACCCGGAACACCATTCCCGTGTGTGTGGTTCCGTCGGCCCCTCTAATCCGGGCAATTTGCCCATTGCATTGCCATTTCCAGGTCCCGGATTGTGCACCGCCCAATCATAAATTTGGACCCATTCCCAATTCCCACCAAATACCCCATTGGAATTCTGCTTGATGGGTCCCATTTGATGGGTCCTTCCCCAATCGCTCCCGGAACATCCCATTTCCCCTTCTTCCCATAAAAATGCTCAATTCCTTGCTCAGAAAGCCCTCTTCTTCTCAATAATTTGGTGCGCCCCATTCCCGCTGAGTGTTCTGCTGATTAGGCGCATTGTTCGCAACATTTGGGAGCAATTGACGCGCGCACTTTCTATGTCATTCATTTGTGTTCCCGTAAAATGGAACGCTTAAAAAAGGCCTAAATGAGCATCGAAATGGGACTGTTCAGTCTCCAGGTCTCCACCTTTTCCAAAAAATATAAAAATGCAGCATTTTGGCCCATTGGATTTGTGCGCAATTGCCTGTCCGACGATGTGCCCTAATACAAATACTATGGGAATTGATTTTTTGGACGGTGCCGGCGTTAGGTAATTTGTGGCGGTGCCGCCCAGCGCCACTGCAATCTGCGACTCAAGTGATGGCCTCCTCCTCTGTCCTCTGCTCAAGTTTGCCCTTGCCCAGCGCTGTTTGCGTGTCATTTGCATCGGCAGGGGCCAAAGTGCATTCTGCCGATTTGCAAAGCCATTTCTGGCTCTCACTTTGAAATTCGGCTGAAGAACCGAAAAACGACGGATTACCAAAGTGTTTCCTGCGGAGCGAGGGTGGACCGGTGGACCCATTTCCGGAGATTCGCACGCTTTTTTTCAAAATGGAAGGGGAAAAGAAAGGCACCTAAAACGAATCGAACAAACTGCACTTCCTCTCCCAATTGACGCGACCAACTCATTCATTCCAGTGCTATTAAATGTCACAATGCTTAAAATTAAAATGGACCTTCCCAAAGCACTAGACAAAATTGGGGGCTGACAAATTTTAGATCATCCACCTCCGGAAATCCCTGGATATGTCCTACCAGATCCGTTCTTGCAGAATTCGCCACTCGCCAATCCACAGGCCCAGAACCAGAAGAAGAGAGCCGAATGTGCATCCGCTGCTGCTGCTGGCCGCTGTTTCTGGCGCTGCTGTCGTCGGACCGTCTCTTCTTCAGGGGTCAGTTCTTCCTCTTCTGCTGATGGTCCAATGCCCTTCATTCATTCACTTTCCGCTTCGCTCTCTTCCCCGTCCTGTCCATTTTGAGTGTCCTTTCTTTGCTCTTTTTATTACTAACCAAACACAAAAGGCGCTCTGCCGCTGGGTCCGTCGCTTCCTCTGCTGGTGCTGGGCTCCGCCGGCAGCAGTGCCCTCTCCAAGTACTCCATGTCGCGGGGCAAAGACCATTCGCCCGGGAAGGTACATATGTAATATAGTCAGTGTTCAACTAGGTAACAGCGATTCCTTCCTGATCTGTTGCTTTCCATTTACTTATGTTGCTATTCATTTTTACTTTTTGGCAAATTTATTGAATGGCGAAATCTCGGTAGATCTGTCCTCCTGAATGCTCAATTCTGAAAAAGGCTTACACATTTTGCGCGCCCACAGGCGTGGAAGTTGGGCGGCGAGGAGGCGGCGGACGACTGGGAGCACGAGACCAGCAACTGGGCGTCCCCGTTTGCGCCCAAAGGGGCCCCAGGGAAAGCGAAGGAGCAGCAACATCCGCAGCAGATGAGGGCGCCCTACGCCCGGACGGGGCCTTCAGCGGCATCGGGGTTCAAGCCCGGTGAGCCTTCGAAATGCACAGCCGAATCCCCAATGAGCAAAGTGTTCCTTCCCCACCCAAGCACATCGTCCGCCAGAGGCAACCCACCCAGCAGCCTTAATGGGCTCTTTTCTTCTCCTCTCATCAATCGCCAATCTCCTCTCCACTCGTTTTCATTCTCCCGTGCCAGCGTTAATTCGCCCAAACAACATTGTCCCTTCTCTTTTGGATGTCTTTGTGTTGTAGAATTACCTATTGTGCCGAGTTTTGTTGAGCAGTTGTTGCTTTTGTGTTGCGGAATGTTTTATTTTATCGCTTTATTAACCCAATGTTGCATTTATTTACTTTCAAGACCATTTTGCACCAACCATGTCTTCCCCACTCAGAGTTTCCCTTTTGCCCAATTATTCCAGCGTACCTATTTCAGCGGCCGTCTGGGCGGGCGACCACGAGCGACTGTTGTACGACCGGCTCACGCACAGCTACAACGTACTGGCGCGGCCAGTGCGCAACGAAAGCGAGCCAGGTGGGCAATGGGCATGTGGATTGATTGGACAAGTGGTGGCTGTCCCAGTGATGGTGCACTTGGGCATGGACCTGCAGCAGATCATCGACATCGACGAAAAGGCGCAGATAATGCAGACCAACATATGGCAAGTACCCTCGTTTGTCTTTCCCCCCAAAGTGCCGGTGCAGGCTGCGCATGAGCTGGGTGGACATCTACCTGACCTGGGACCCGGCGGAGTACGGCGGCATTCGGGAGGTGCACCAATGGGGGTCGAATCAAATCCAGCCCTAATAACAGGTCCGACTCCCCATCACGTCCATCTGGAAGCCGGACGTGTTGGTCAGTCTGCGCAATTGAATGTTTTTCCCAACGATCTCTCCCTCAGCTCTACAACTCGGTGGACCAGCGCTTTGACACGCTGTGGCCGGTAAATGGAAAGCTTATTGACTGCGAGAATCGTTTGCTCCTGTTCCACAGGTGAACGCGATTGTGATGTTCAACGGGTCCGTGACGTGGATTCCGCCGGCCATCATTCGCTCCTCGTGCCGCATCGATGTATGTACCGGGGCCATCCAAAGCAACATCCGTAAATCCCACCCAAACAGGTCACTTCGTTCCCGTTCGACGACCAGACGTGCATCATGAAGTTCGGCTCGTGGACCTACTCCGGCTTCTTCACTGACCTCTACAACAGGCAGGCAGCCGAACACTGCTCACTCCTCCACTTTTGCAGTTCGGTCTCGTTGGACCCGTACACCCCGAACGGGGAATGGCACTTGCTGAGCGCTCGCTCTGTGCGCAACCGCCAGTTCTACGACTGCTGCCCGGAGCCATACGTGGACGTCACCTTCCACATTCAGGTTAGACATATGAGTTTGAAATTTGAAATGAGCTCAGGTTCGCCGTCGAACCCTCTACTACGGCATCAACCTTGTGCTCCCGTCTCTGCTCATTTCTTCTCTGGCGCTGCTCGGCTTCTCGTTGCCGCCTGACTCGGGCGAGAAACTGAACCTGTGCGTCACCATTTTCATGTCACTCTGCGTCTTCATGCTGATGGTCGCAGAAACCATGCCCCAGACGTCGGACACTCTGCCTCTAATCGGTTTGGCCAATGCAAATTGGGACAACTTTGCCCAAATGATTCGCAGAAGTGTTCTTCACGTGCGTCATGTTCGAGGTTGTGAGAACTCAGAAACCTCCGCACAACCATTTGCAAACAGGTTGGCGCCTCCGTGATCTGCACGGTGATAGTGCTGAACTTCCACCACCGCAAGGCGGACTCCTACTTCCCCATGCCCAAATGGGTATGGGCCAACAATATTAGAATCCCGTCGCTTATTTCCGTTTTCAGTTGCGCATTCTGCTGCTGGAAGTGCTGCCCCTTCTGCTCTGCATGCGCCGTCCCCCGCGCGTTAAGTTGCCCGAATGCGACGACGCAGAGGCAGCGGAGCAGCGCAAGCGCCTTCTGGACAGCGCCCAACTGGGAAGGCACAAGTACCCAACCAATAATTGCCATTGTTTATTTGCATAGTATAGAATTTTCAGCGGTCGTCTGCTGAATGGTTGTGCGGCGCGCCTGTTCCCCGCCTCCGAGTCGCTGTTGACCGGCACAGAGACCATCGAGCTGGACTCGCGGCTGTTCGTGCCGCCCAACAGATGGCCCCTGAACGGCGGCATCTGCTGCCATGGACCGGAACAGAAAACGGACTTCCCGCACGCCGAACAGGCGAACGGGGGCGGAAGTCTGCGGCTGGAGTACCAACCCGGTGAGACCGGTACAGATTCAGATGGTTATAAGCGCAAATTCTATGCACTTGTTGTTTTGGGAAAAGAGAGATAAAGATTATCTGATAATGCTCATTTCAGAATTCTGCCCGTTTTTCAGCCTCTGGGGCATGTCATCGCCTGTACAAACGGTCGGACGGCGGAAAGCTGTCCGCCGCCACCCTGGAGCAGCGAAGGCACTCGGGGAGGTGGACTGAGGCAGTTTTGGCAAATGAACGCTAACTAATGCTTGAGGTATCTGACGCTGAGCCAGCGGCTGGGCGGGAGCCGAGAACGACTGAGCGGCGGAGAAGAGGAAAATGTGGGAAAAGCGGGGAAAAGCGAAGGCATATTTGTGCCTAATTTCAGCCGTACGCCGAGCACAACCTCTCCGTGGGGGCATTCGGCCAACATCGCAAGCCGAGTAGTTGTCGCGGCTGCGGCCAGCAAAACGCCAAAGAGCGCGTGGTGGAATTGGCCGGCGAGCAGTTTGGCTCTCTGCTCACGCACTTTCGCATCCTGTCCGCCAAAGTGCAAAAGGAGGAGCTGCTGAACGAGATCCACGAGGTGGCTGAGGGACAAGAGCGAAATGCTCCACCTTTTGCAGGATTGGATGTTCGCTGCGATGGTCATCGACAGAATTTGTTAGTAGTTTCGTAATGTTTCAGTTGTGAATTTTAAATTTCAAAACAGTCATATACATATGTATTGTTTAATAAAGATTTTTGAAGGTTTCCAAATTTTGCAGGCTTCATCACGTTTTCGCTGTTCCTGCTCTGTTGCACCGCGTTCGTGGTGTGGAAGGCCCCGCACCTGTACTCGTGAATACGACGGACCATCGAATTTTACGGGAATGGCGGAACTGCAGCAAAATCATTTGGACGTGATTTTTCAATTGTCACATATCGAGATTTATGGATTTATCGGCAAAACTTCCTGCTGCTGAAATAAACAAACAACACCGGATTCGAACAGATTTTGTTTGCCTTCCCCAATAGCCAATGGCCTTGCTTTTTTATTGACGCCCAGCAGCAGGTGCCATCCACCGAAACATTCGTTCGTTCGTTCACATCGGTGGAGTCATTCCCCCATTTCTCACCAAATAATTCTCAACTGATAAGTGATAATAAGGGAGAAGAGATGACTGAGAATGTGCAGAGCGATAAGCGGGCAAAGAGGGGCGGCTGCTGATTGAGAGACTATTGCCTGTTTGAGTGCTCGTCCAGCAAGTCTTAAAACTCTCCCTCATTCGTCGAACTAATCACCCGTTTGCTGAACAACGGTCAGAGCACAGCGCTGATTGCTGATTGAATGTATAGACACATTTTGACACATTATATTGGTATTCAGATTTTCACAAATCTCTCTTTTTGAAAATTCAAAAGTACTTGTTTGATTCATTTAAATTTTAAATTGTAAGTACTACAACCGATAAATTTTATGAATTCATTTTTGACATCGCTAATTGCTATTTCATATCCCTTTTTAGCTGAGTTGATCAAATGCGTGGTACGCTTCTGTTCGCCCTTTTTACGTCGGCTTCACTCTTTGCCTTCTGCTCTGGTGCGCGCGTGAAGTGTCCGGACGGGCACTCCTCCTGTCCGCAGGGAACCACGTGCTGCGCACTGTCCGAGCAGCAATACGGGTTTGTGCCGGATTGAGGGCCCTAAAATTGCCCCGTTTGCCGTGCAGATGCTGTCCGCTTCCGCAGGCGGTGTGCTGCAGTGACCATCTGCACTGCTGCCCTCACGACACCACATGCGACCTGGCCCAACAGACATGCCAGGCGCGTAATAAACAATAAACAATGCGGGAGAACATTGAGTGCCTTTCCGCTTGCAGCAAAGCGATGGCCGGACCCATCCGCTGCTGCACAAATTCCCGGCATCCAGCAGCCGCAGACAAGCTCAGCAGGAGGAACAACGCCGAGAGACGGCCGACGCGGAGGTGGTGTGTCCGGACAAGACGTCCAGGTGCCCGGCACACTACACTTGCTGCCCGCTGAACGGACGCAACCGAAAGGAGTTCTGGCGCAGCACAGTGCAACAACAAAGCGTTAGGAACATTTGGGTCAAGGCCGTGGGAAAATCGTTTTTCGCAGAACTCCTACGGGTGCTGTCCAGCGGAACACGCAGTTTGCTGTGCAGACCACGAGCACTGCTGTCCCCAGGGCACGCAATGCGACACTGCTGAGGGCAAATGCATTCAACAGGTTTACTCAAATGTGTTTGTGTTTGGGTCAACTCGCATCCTTCAGACCCGATCCCGAGACTCCTCCTCGTCTTCTTCCTCATCGTCGTCGGTTGAGTCCTCCGAGGCGGTTGTTCCGACGGTGAAGTTCGCAGCCACTCCCATCCAGACCAACCTGCACCGGGCGACTGCCAAGGCACACCACATGGAGCCGGCAGTGCGCGTCTGCGGCGACTGGGCAGTCGTGAGGGGCGGAGAGCGACGCCTGAGTGTCTGTGATGCGGACCAGAAATGGTACAATGACCGCAGACCAATCCAACTCGTTGGTCCAACCAAATGTCAGTTGTCGCCATCGCGGCGAAGACGGGACCACCAAGGTGACCGGCTGCTGCCCATTCGCCGAGGGCCAATGCTGCGCCCACTCTGCGCACTGCTGTCCCTCTGGATTTGCGTACGCTTTGCGCAAAGTTGAGCTATTGCCTGGACATTGCCCAATTCCAGATGTGCACGCGAGCAAGGACGCTGCATCAGTGAGCAGAACAGCATCACACTCTCGACCGCTCTGTTCCCGACCACCAAGGCAGAGAAGAAGGTGGACAACGAAACGAAGTCCGTCCAATTCCATTCAAAATCCGTCCCTGGTTGCAGCGCTTCTTCGTGGAGCGCAAGCCGGTCCAGTGTCCGGACGGGACCGTGTGCCCCTCCCAGTCGGACATGTGCTGTGCGCGCACAGTGGGCGACTCGGTGACCTACGACTGTTGCCCGTTCAAGGCAAGTGGTGAAAAAGAGAAACACTACAACTACAATACAATATAAATGTGCTTCCAGGGCGCATGCTGCGCGGGCCAAAAGTGCTGCCCGGGCGGCTTCAAATGCGCTGAAGGCCAAAATGAGTGCGAGAGAATGGGCATCCGAGAGCGCATCGCCCAACTCTTTTTGCACTGAGCGAGAGCAGGAAGAAGAGAAGAGAGAGGGGAAACAATCGATATTTAATATTTTTCTATGCACTAAAAGATAGCGCTTGTATGTAATTCGCACTCTTCGTTTCTGGATAAAATAAAGTTTATTTGAGATCAGAGTCTGTTCCGACGATTTGCATTATCCGCCGCTGGATTGGGCGGTACTTGCCTCGGCTTCAGCATCACCAGAGCAACGGTTGTTGCCGCCCCGTTCATGTTGGTGCTTTTGGACTGTTCCTTCTTCAGAAACGGAAACTGCTGGACAAAAGCGCGGCGATAGTCAAGACTGAAACTGTGTTTTTCCAATTCTGAAATGGATTCATTTTGACCTGAACAAAAATAAGATAACGGCGGTCGCACCACTGGAAATGACGGACAAACAGGTCATCGGGGTGTTGACGAAAAACGAGAGCAGGTCGTTCACTTGCATCGCTTTCAGAGCAAAAGCAGTGCCGGACATTATGTAGAGGCCGCAAATCTCGACCGAGATAAAGGCCAACAGCGACTTGAATATTCGAGAGCCTCAAACCAAGAGTTTTTTCAGTTGCATTATATTTCAATAAAACCTGCGGCTGAAGCTGCGGCACCGCTTTTGCGCAGTTTGAACCAAATTAGCATATAGGCAGTTCCGGTAGTGCATTCAAAAGCCATATTCAGGGCCGAAAAAGTGTTGGCATTTTGCTGCAGCATTGCAGAGAAACCGCAAATGCTGAAAGGGAAGGTAAAGAAATAAGGAATTTGCGCGTTTAATGAAACATTTTTGCACGGCTGCTCTCAACTTCAGCGGCGAGAAAAACGATGTAAGAAGCGTATAAAGCGCAGAAACAGAGATTTACAGTCAAAAAGACACTGGTATTGATCGACTTGTGTCTGCAAGAAGTCAAAGTGTCTCGGTTGACATTATGTGCTTCTACCTGATTGGCATGAACGTGCTCAGCATCCTGTCCACCGCAATCGAGAGCATCAGCACGAACGAGCTGCAGAACATTGCGGTGGGGACCACCAGAGTCCGGAAGCAGGTGGGCACGGCGATGAAATTGGTGCCGACAAGGGCGGCCAGGAACGACACAAAGTTGCTCAGCTCATATCCGCACTGGGAGCAGGCGTACAGGGCCAGCAACATGTTGGTGCGCTCGTGAAGCCAGGGAGAGCGAACCGTGACGAAAACGAGTGCACAGTTGCACACCATTCCGACACAGGCCAACAGCACTCGAACCGCCAGGGGGAGAAACAGAGCCACGGAAAAACCGACATTTCCGTATGTGGCATAGAGCTAAGCATGTTCCAGAACAGAGCGAGTATTTTATTTTACTATATCTATGCCCACCTGGCTCGTGGGGGTACACCCCATCCCGGCGACGGGGGACATTTTGAAACTTAACTTTGGAAAGAATGAGTCTTTATTGTAATTCATTTTACGCGCAAAATTAATAATATCATCTGCGCCACATGAGAGGCACTAATTCGATTCGGGAGTGCCAACTTTTTTGCATTTACCAATTTCCAACTCTCAACCCTCATTTGCGCACGCAAACCTCTATTTTCGGAAGTTTATTTTTGGCAGAATAATCATTGTTCAAATAACTGCTTTATAGTAGAAGATCAAAGCAAATAAGAAAATAAGGCATACTAGTGATCCCGACCCAAGGAACAGCTGTCACCTGGGGCGGGGCCCAATCCCCAATTCTCGATCAACGACCCAGCCCCGATTGCTTGTTCAGTCTTGTCCCTGGGTTCTCACCTTCCTCCCTGGCGGGAACGAGCTGGGCTAGCCGGCGTGGTTCTCATGCGTTTTCCCTTCTTTGCCTATTAGTAATCTTGTTTGCATTTGTCATTTAAATGTGTGTGTATGAAATAAATGTGTGAATAATAAATGTGTGAATTAATGCGTATAACCAGACGGCATGGGGACACACCGAGAAAACCAAACCGAGAACCCAGTCTGGGAGTGACCGGAAGTTTCACTAGTAAGAGTGCAAATTGCAAGTCAATCCATGGGCATAGATTAAAAGAATTGAATTTGGAAAAACAACCTCCTCCAAAAATTTGGCGACCTGCTCCGACCCATTTCTATTTTTGCCTCGTTTTTCAGAATTCTCGCATCGTTTTCAGTTTTCACTGTCCGGCCTTGTCCTTGGCGCCCCTGAGCGGGTTCCAGATGGCGCCGTACTTGCGCAAGAAGAGCTTCCAGAAGCTGAGCCTTCTGTGCACGTCCGGACCCAGTTGGGGGACCAGCACTGGGG
>VAHH01000370.1:0-33485 GCA_013357305.1 Radopholus similis | reverse complement strand
CAGCCAGTATGACAAAACGAAAGTGTACTTTTAACTCTGATTTTGAATCAATTGACGGTGTAAAGCGTAGCAAGAAAGGGGATGGCTATTTCTACTGCACATATTGTCAGGATGATTACAATTTGGAATCAATGGGCAAAGCGGCCATTGCACAGCATCAAGAAAAGACAAAGCACAAGGATGCAGTCGCAGAAAAAGACAGAATCAAACATTGATAGCGCCGTATTTTCGGTTTCTTTTTCTTCAAGAAAATTTAACAATGCTGTTTTAGATTCCCGTTTCCAATGCATTTGTTGAACGAGTGTTTTCTCTGGCCAATGTTCAGAACGGAATTTATTGCGCGTGGAAACAGTCAAGGCACTTCTTCTTGTGCAAGTCAACTTCGACCAGAATTGCAAGGAAATGTATGAAATGCTCAGCGGAAACAAAAAACTGTTGAAAGCAATCGTTTCTGGAGAGAAATACAATTGATTTTGATATTTATACACCGATTTTTGATCGATAAATAGCAAAAATTGATGTGTTCTTTTTTTCATTGGTCATTGCCTTTGCTGTCCTTTTTTTTATGAATGTCCTTTTTTCATGCTTCGGACCTATCGGAACCCTGGTGTAAAGTACTAAATCCATGCAAACATAATTTGCGAGTTCACTCACCTTTTTCACCTTCGGAATCATCGCTGCTTTCGAATAAATCTTCAAAAAATTTTTCGTGATCAGAACTGTTTGAAATGCATTCGAAAGACAAATGTTTACAATTTGGACACAAATGTATAATTGATCGGTTGGCGTAGACACTGGTTTGGCTGCAGCATTCATCCTTGATGCTGGTGGTGGCTGTATTTTCAGCGTTGGATGAGGACGACCGACAACATCGGCAGTGAACAGGGAAATCTACCCGCTACTTCAGTCTGAAGGACGCGACGCTGATATTTACCCGCTGATTCAGGCAGTAGGCAGGAGCGAGAGAATTTACCCGCTAATTCAGATATTTTACCCGCTGATTAAGTTTATGCGAAATTTAATTGTGCGCCAATGAAATAACCTAAGGTTAGCTTTGTAGTTAGCAGTACATTTGGGGTGATTTAATTTTTTCCATTTCTGTGATCGCAGGCTGAGTTGAACGGACAAAAAATTGGAAAACGACGCCCATTTGTTTGTCACACCAAATTGGCGCGTTGATTGTTTTGTGACACCCAAATGCACACTTTTTAGTTCACCCGGTTCCTTTAAAATTTTGGTGAGTTGGTCAAAGCATTAGGCGCGTTTACGCGGGAAGTTGGTACAGTTTTGAGGTTGTTAAATTTAAAAATTTCACAAAGCTACGCTTTTAGCCGAGCCTAGATGAGTGTTCGAATATACAAATTACCTAAAAAGAAATGTGTGCCTTTTTTCCCGAATTCAATTCGGGTTGCTTTCACAAAAATTTTTTACGGCCCATTTTGTTGCCAAAAAGCAAAAACGCCCGAAATTTCGGTGTTAAAGTCCGACTAGCTCACATGAGTGGAGCAACAACTGCGTGGGTGACCCCCGGTTTTTCGGCCGGAATTCTTCAATCAACTTTCTATAATTGAGCGATATCGTTTGGGATTTGATTATGTTCAAGGCAGACTATAATTGGTTTTTTTAAATACAAGTATTTGTATCAGTTGCTTTAAAAATAAGGCACAACACATTAAACATGAGAAACAGAGAAATGACCCGTGGGAATGAAGAAAAGAAGAAATAAATATAACAAACAACAATATGACCCAATCAATGACAACTACTTAATATGTTTTGGCGTTTGGTCCTAGACTTTTGAGTATTTTTCCAAGGTGTGCTTCGCCTTCGACAGATTGCATTGGCGCTTCTTCGCCGTCAGGAACCAGAGTCCGTTGATTGCTTGTCTGCAAAAGTGGAACAAATCACCCCATTTTAGAAAACAGACATTTTAAGTACATATGTTGCCGCTCAAATTCCAAAGCAAAATTCAGACCAATCTGACCAGTTTGGACAAAGCCATGAGATCACGGACATGTCAAATATTGTGTAATACCGTTTAAGCTCTATGCTTGTGGGCTTAGTCCCTTTTATTTGGGCTAAGCCTATTCCACTTGGCTAATAAATATATGCATCAAATGAGGAGGGCTGGCTAGCCTTTAAAATTTGCTCCTTGGCTGAACGTCTTGAACTTGGTGTCATTGAGTTCGAGCAGTTCAAGATTTGATTGTTTGTTTGTGGCAAGTGCTTGCCTGGCCATTTTGTTGTGGACGCCCACGTAGAAGTTGTTGTTCACCACCAGCGGCCAGTGCCTCTCCCGTTGGGCGCTTCGCTTCCTCTCCGCTTCGCTCAGCTTGAACCAGGCTCCGTCGGCTATGTCGCTCTGCGCGAACTCGCGACACACAACTCCCGCATATTGGGAGGAGCACAACTCGTTCAGAATGTCCTAAAAACACAAAATATCAATTAAATAGACTTTGCTTTAAAAAATTCTAAAATTCTGCATTTAAATTAATAAAAATTATAAATTTTAAATCCATTATAAATTGAAAATGGCTATAATTTTCGGTTAACCTGGTCCATTGCTGTTTGGTCGTCGTTCATTCTGCGTCTTAGCTCTTGCATTAGGCGGCGAGTGCCCTTCGTGGGGAACGCCACCAGAGGGTCAAACGCAAACGTTCGGCCGCGAATTGAGCCTTTATTTATTCATTTAAATTTCACTCTTTCAAGTTTTCCTTTTCACCTTTTTCAGAATTTAACGGCATCACAACGTCCGCGTCATCAACCAGTGTGGCATTGGCGAACAGCGCCATTGGGTTGCGCAGCCAAACAGCGTCACTCTCGACCAGCACAAACGGAACCTTCATCTGAATCGGACAAATGTGGATTTTTGTCATAGGTCTCTTCTGAAGGGTTTTGGCCCCTACTTTTTCAAAAAGATAGAAGCCTAATTTTTTTAGGAGTCCCTAATCATGCCACTGATTTAGACCAAATTTGGGGCTTTTGACCCAAGAATTCAAAAAGTTTTGGTTTTGGCCCTTTCGTGGGCTTTCAGAGGTAACGTTGGCCTTCCGACGGAAGGTTTTTGGCCCCAATTTTTGAAATTTAAAAAATATGTTTGACTTGCCTCCGCCATTGCGGCCATCAAATTGGCGCGAGCTCTCAATATTTGCACGTAGCGCAGTCGTCCCCAGCCCAGGGGCTCGTTGTAGGCCTTCTGTTCCACGGAGAGCATTTTCTGGGCGCCATTGCCCGTTTCCAGCAGAACCAAACAGGTCACCCAAAAAAGGGGAAATTGTTACCAAAAAATCTGTTTGATTTCTTGTCTCGACAATTTACGAGATTTTAAATTTAAATTTTAATTTACCTCCGGCCACTCTTTGCGCAGTTCGGCACAGATGCGCTTGTCCAGCGCCACAATGAGCACTGCGCGGACGAGTTCCTTGCGCTCGGCCAGCGCGTAGATGTTGCACAGCCAGTTCAGCGTCAGCTCCAAATAGGCGTGGTTCGCCACCGTGAACAGCACGAACTTCTGCGCACTCTTCTTGTGCAGTTCTCGGGCCGCACGACGGAATTTCTGGAATTGGGGAGGGCAAATTCGTAAAATAGGAAATTCGAGTCGAACTCAATAGGTACCTATATGTGATTGGTAACCCAACATTAAACCCGTAATTTATTGTTTTGGTTCGCTGTTCGTTGCTCAGCCTGACCAGCTGACTGCAAGACATTTAAATTTAAATGCACCGATGCAGAAACATTCCACGATAAGTACAACCCATAAATTAATTTGATTCTAAGGCTCATAAGTATTTAGTTTCAAATGTCGTGGTCTTCAAACAACCTTTGACTGTTGAACAGAAAACAAATTAAAATTTTGAAAAAAATGAAGAGTCAATACTCAATATTAAACTTGGGTAAATGATTTCACATTCGGGTTTCGGCAACACATCACATATGATACGAAATACCTTAACTAAAAAATATTGCAAAAGTGCAACCCGTAAATTTTGTTTTCAACATGACCAGCTGCAGGTGTTCACAAAAAGAAAACTCATAAGTTAATTTGATTCTAAGATAATAAAGCAGTAGCAATTGCAAATTGAAAGCATTCATAATAACCTTTTGTGTAACAAAAAAACAAATTTTGAAATAAAAAGAGTGATTAAAATAGCCTTTTAAATCCAAAAAATAGAACAAATTAAAAAATGAGCACCTCCAAGAAGCGTTCGCTGATTTTGAGTTTCTGGCGCATTTTTGGGCTCTGCGACTGTTCGCTGATTTGGACGTCGAAACTCTGCTCCGACGGGCCCAACAGCACCGCCTTGCTCAACTGGGCGTCCGATTGCTGGGCCAAAATGCCCTCTTTCAGCACCTTTGAATATTAATATATTGTGCATAAAGTATTTTACGTACTATTTCTCTGTTAGACACATTTTTATTGATTTCAGAAAACAGAAGCTATACATGATTTTTTGAAAGATACCTATGTTTTAGCCAAAGCCTATGCAAACCTAAGCCTAAACCTACTAAGCCAAACGTTTAAGCCTAATTCTAAGCTTAATCGGACACCCTTTGAAGTTTGAACAATGCAACAATTTGCAGTTTTTGGGTAAAAATTATACGAAGGCAAGAGCTTTTTAAGGACCAGAGGGCCGTCCGGACGAGTGCGCTTGTGCGGCGGATCGGTGGCGAACGCCAAGTCCGGTCCGGGCGGCATCCAGTCCAGGTCGTAGGCCGTGAAGAGCAAGTGCGCAAACACATAGGCGAGGAGAATGAACGCGCACAGCTTGCAACAGGGGCGACACAACAGAGCCATTTTTGGATGAAGTAGGTGGCGATAACCTAACTCATTTTTGGAATGCCTTCGAAAAATAAATGGAATAAAATTCGTATAAACAAATCCTTAATTAATATTTTTAATTAATCTTAAAATAAAAATACAATTGACAAAATAATTATGTGCTCTCGCATTTGGTTTGTTTGGGCTCGGTTTGCGGTGCGCGGGATGGGTGGATGCGCTGGAGTTAAAGGCATCCCAATGGTGGACGTCAATCCATTCGCATAACACGCACACACGACACATTCCCTTGTTCGCATTGTTCGCTCGCGGCGATCCGCTAAAAAAACTGGGTCGGCGCTCCAAATGGGAGCATTCATCAGGATTGGTGGTGGCTTTGGGGCTGTCTATCAAAATAAGTATTTTAGAGCATTCATTTTAAGTGAGAGAGAAAACTGCCGGGGGAATGATTTTCCTATAATTGCAAGGAGGGTGAAAGTGAGAGCAGAGTGTAAAACTGAAAACCGTGTCTGGCTCTATTGCTTGGCATTGGCGGCCTTAAATTGGCCTCCTCCCCTTTCCAATTGATCAGGTACAAGATTTTAGATTTGTGTGCCCACCTTCTCTAAAAAGATTTTGCTCTGGCCGTTCCGGCTACACTTTAGGCTTAGAATAGACACAATTTGGGCTTGACCATAAAGATTTTGAAATGGGCTCTTAAAATGGAATGCAAAAAGGGAGAAGGAACCGTGTAATGTGGAAAATCAAGATGTTCAATCGGCTGTAATCGGCAGGAATAAACGTGATGAGGAAAACACGCAATAGGGACTAGGGAGAGAGAAGCCATTTCGAATGGCGGAACCTTCCATTTCAATAGTTCAAATTTTACAATTGCTTATCAGCACGCATTGTTTCAATGTTCAATCAATCTTTGAAACTGTTCAAGAACAGCATCAAATTATTATCCAAAACAAATCCGATGCATTCCATTTAAATTGTTCAATCAATACGTTACGCCAGAATTATGATTTTTTTGAATATAGTAACAATTGACGACACCGCACGAATTTATGTAACAGCCTGAGTATTAAGTAACACAAATTGGATAAAGAATCAGTCAGGCGCACAAAAGAGTGGACAAAGGAGAGAGGCATTTGAACGGAGCGAGAGAAGAATGAATGGTGTTGAGTGTTGACTGTTGAGGTGTTGGGCAAACGTTGGGAAATCAATCGGGAATCGCGAGAAACGAGAATGGAGAATGGAGCGACTGAAGAATGATGTGGAGAACTTGTCCCGCAAGAAGGCGCAAAAAAGTGCGCAGACTCTGACTCTGCGAAGGAGACAAATCGAATGTGCGCGCGGAGATATGGAATGGCGAGCAGGGGAAAGCGAGAAAATGGGATGAAAATGAAACCGATAGTAGCCATCTAGTAGTCGAGAAGAGATTTGCAAAATGGAGAAAGTGAAAAGGTTTTTGCTTTAAAATGAAAAATTCGGAAGACATGAAGGAATCGACGAATCGAATGATGCCCGGGGTTTGTTTGCACTTGTCCGGCAAAATTTTATCCGAGTGATCATTTTGGGGTTTTCACATTCTTTGGAATGATCATTTGTTTCATTTTTACATTTTATCCATATTTTTTGAAAATCATTTGTTTCATTTTTACATTTTTTCCATATTTTTTGAAGATCATTTGTTTCATTTCTAACCTTTTTACCAGGTACCATTTAAGTATTTATTGTAATATTCTAATTGCATTGCTTCAATATAGTAAGGAAGATGTGGAAAAATGCGGCCCCGCCTGGATTCGATCCCAGGCCACTCTCACTGCTCCGAACCGGGGAGACTTACCACCTAGGCCAGCGGGACACCGACGGCGGCCCATATTCTTCCCTTGATCTTCCATTAGATCGATCCCCCAGGCTATTCTTTCAGCCTCTTTACAATATTCAAAACTGAAGAAAAACAACCAGATGATGCGATAGTTTTCTAAATAATGAGTCAGCACACACACACACAAATGAAAAGTCCAATTTGCGCTAAGCACAAAATAGGAGAGCACAAATTTGCACAATGGACAATTTTTAGCATACAAAAGGTTAGTCAGTTCATAACTTCATACACGCATAGAGTGCGTTCAGTTCCCGCAATTTGTTTGACACCAATTTTGGTTCGCTCAGAGGTGACACAAAGTGAGCACTGAGCGCTCAGGTTTAGATCTTCAGTCAGATTGGAGGACAAAAAAGGCACAAAAAGTCCATTCATCATTGTTCCCCTGTACCAATATACGGAAATGGAACACAGCAAATGTGGACCTTTGTGGAGGGACCAATGGGGGGAGTTGTTGCCCTTTTTGTTGGCGATTTCTCTCACAAATGCCCCCCAAAAGTGTCCGAACACTCGACCGCCACTCTCTCAATTGGACCGCGTTGGCGTGTTGCGGTTCAGTTTGAAAGCGCACCAAAATTCGAAGAAAAAGTCTTTCAAAGGATCAACTATTTCTAAATTCTAACATGAATTGTATTTACTTTGAAGTGATCCCAGGCATATATTTAAATTCGGCCAAAATGCTTATCGAACTCAAAAAAAGTTGGCTACATTCTATACAAAGAAGTAGTCTTAAACTTTAGGTTAGGGGCTCAGATCTGGACAAAACACCAATTCATTCCCTAGCTCCAAAAATTTCGCAACCAACATAATTCGTAAAAAGTTTCGATTCAAAATTCAAATGAAATGTCACAAGAATCAAATTTCAATTCCTCCATTTAATGATTACAATTCGTCTTCCGAAAGTCAAAATTTGTATTTGTGTTCGTTGACTCTTTGCGTTCTCACGCTAAAAGAACGCTGAAAAATCGGAGTCAACGATGGGAGTGGGACACTCGCCCACACAAAACCAATACTTGCCACTTTTAATTTTTTCGTTTTATACTAATTAATGTTTGTTGCCTTCTAATCCAGGTTATTTCGTATTAAAAGAGTGGTGCAAACGCAAAGTGATGAACAACAACAATTCAACAGAGCAGCACATGGTAAACTTGTGGTGTGATTTTTAATTAACGTCATATTTCAAAACGTACCCATTTGACCAAACAATTTGGATTTGGAGACTTGGGACGGAGCAATCCCTTTATGGGACTACAAATTATTTCTTTTTTGAGCAACCATAGTACGCGTGCCAAACAAATTTCTGTTCCGAATCTGCATAGTATATAAGCTACACAATTTGTATAAATTCATCCTTCCCAGTTTTTATGAATTTCTAATGAAAAATTCAACGGTAAAATTATAACTTTAATTTTTCTCAAATTATTATTTCTCCAAATTGCAGGAATTCCTTTTGGCCGTGAAGAGCTCTGCCCCGGTCAAGTGGACGATGGTTCTGAACGGGGCGATCAACATGGTCGGGATGGCACTGGACTCGATGCTGCTGGCGGCCACCATTCGGAACAAGTACTCTCAAAATTGATCAATTGAAAAACAGAAATATTTAGTTTGAATTGGTTTCAAATTATTTTTGAATTTCACAACATTTTTTGAGGTACTAAATTTAATCGTTTATGGGTCCAACGTTTAATTTTCTGCACTTTTTATTTCGTGGGAACAGCATTTTGTTGAAATAAGTCGCCATTTTTGGTAAAAGGTTGGATGATGAGTCGAATAAATGGCCATTTTAGTGATCAGCATTTTTCGATCAGATCATGTTGATCATGAGATTGGATCAATCAATATTCATTAGATCAAATGATTCGGGTTGAACCCAAATCAGTTGATCCAATTTAATTGATATTCTGTTGACCTAGCCTTGACCTATAAAAGGGACATTCATCAGCGTGTGTCCCCTCGACAGGTCTCTGCACAACACCTGCAGCATTCTGATCGCGTGCTACCGCGTGTGCGCCTCCATCGGCTTCCTGGAGATCTTCATTCCGCTCGCAGTGCTGCTGGTCCCGCCCGACGATTGGTTCGTGTCGGCGCGCACCTGCGCCTTCATCCAACTGCTCCCGATGGCCGCAACAGTCCAAATCATGGGGCTGATGCTCGCCATTGCCTTCGACCGCCTGCTCAGCGTGTTCATGCCGTTGTGGTGAGCAATGGGCGAAAAGAGTGACCGAACAGCTGAACAACTTTCAAGAGCCATTGAATCGAGACCCAGCTGAATTTTTAGTTCAAATTCATTGAAAAACGCCAAGTGGGTTGTTTCTCCGGGATTTGTTGGAGCAGCGCCTAACGAAATTTTTCGGCAAAAGGAATAAAACAATTTTTAAAAAATGTTTGCAAATGTTCAATTTCGATGTTTGATGGTCGATCTTCGGCCCTTTTTTTATGTCCGAGTTCGAAACTTTTTATTCGAGTTCGATGTTCGACGTTCGAATTTTTGAAAATTTTCGGCGTAGCCCTGTTAGAGAGTTGGCTATTGGTGGCAAATCAAAAGTATGGCTGTCCGAGATCCAATAATATAGCCTATATAGGCGGTTACAGCTCTTCAAATGCATTGAAATTGAGTGAACAAGTGCTAAAAAGCATCATCCATTTCAGGTACTCCAATCGCAACGACATGTTCTACCTGGGCCTGCTGTTCGCCGCTTCCACGGTGCCGCCGCTCTTCACCGTATTTGTGATTCTGCGCAACGGATTGGCATCCCCAGCAAAGTCGGGAGTTGCATTAAATTGGAATGAACCCCCAAATCTTTGCATAGATTGACATTCTGCACAATGGGCGATGCGCTGGGCGACGACGGGACGGCGCTCACCATTCTGGTTGTGCTGACGCTGATCTGCGCCTCCGCAATGTGCTACGTGGTGGTCTGGGCAAAGCTCAAGTGGGACCTGCGCGGCAACAACGCGGAAAGTCAGCAAAACCACACAAATAAAATGGGCAAAGGCGAAAGCACAAAAATGGCCTATAAATGAATGGTTCATTTTCAATGATCATTATTGGTCAAAGAGAATTATGAAAATTGGGCAATTTTGAACATGTGGTACTGAAACTTAGTGAATTTGGAATTTGGATACGATGAATTTTTTTAAGAAAATTGGTTAAGTTTGAACATGTGATATTGAACTGATGAATTTGGACATAAATTTGTCCAGTTGATCGGTTGGTTTTGCCTTTTCTTGAAGTCATGTGACTTCACGTTGAAAAAATCGAATGACATAAGAATAAGGAGGGTGGTTTGGATGACTGAATGCATTGAAATTGAGGTCAACCAGTTCGAGCAGTTCAAGTCAAAAATTTGCAGAACCGATTAACCAGATTTTCATATTCAGAGCGCTGAACGCGAGTATTTAAAATGTGGACCAAAAACATGCACATTAAAAATATACAATTGTATTTCCCTTCTCTGCAGCGCTGTCCTCGCGTGCGCCCATTTTCAAGTCGCTGTTGGTGCTGCTGGTGCTCCAGGTGATCGGCTGGGCCGGCGGCGTGGTCGGCTTCGGCGCCTCGCTGCTCACTTTCCCGACCCAAAGTGTGCAGAAGATTGTGGCCGACAACCTGGCCAACACGTTCATTTGCATTTGGAGCGCCGCAGACACCCCGGCACTCTATTTCACGAGGCAATTGAGGGTGTCTTGAATGCAATCTTCGGGAATTTTTTAATCGTTTTGATTAAACGGCCAAACTGCAATAGGGCCCTCAAAATTACAACCTTATGTCATGTCAATTGTCAATCTCTTGCGGGAACCTATAATATATTGTACAATAGTTATTTTACGGATCCAGAGTGCGATATTCATTAGGATTGCGGCCTTAAAATAAAATCTGTTTATTTTTTCCTTCCAGTTCTGAACATCGCCGCTGCCTGAGGAGGGAATGGGAAGCACTGCTGAAGCTTTTCGGCAAGAAAAACGCCCCAAACGTGGTCACAGTGCTTTCGGCCAGCAGACAGAACAATGCGGCGAACAACTCGCGGAGCATTCCCCAAATCAGTCAGACGCAAATGCAAAGTTAATTTTCACCATTTATGAATTATGATAAATTTTTCCGTGTTAAAATTCGCTAATCATCTTCTAGGCAAGTGGTGTATTGGTAATAAAATGCGAATGAATATAATGTAAAAGTGCATGAATCGAAGGAATGTCTTTCGGCCGTCTTCCGTACATTTCTCCAAAAGATGGCGCTTAATAATTGTTTAATGCCCTTTTATTTGGCACTTCCATTTTGTGTTTGCCCGTTCTGCCGCTCCATTTTGGCCCTCATGTGTGCGCTGAGCACTCGGAAGGGGCGCTGCTCGAACTCCTTGTAGTCGGCCTTGTCCAGCGAGGGCGTGTCCCCCTCCAGTCGGTTCACGATCACCACACAGCAAATTGCGGCTGTGTGGAATGGCAAATAAGTTCACATTTAATGATAAATAAAAATTATAAATTAAAATGGGTTTAAAAAGATACATAAACTTAACTATAGAGAAAACTTGGATTTTTGATTTTACAAAAATTAACTGCTCAATATTGATTAAATTCATTTTAATAAAATTAATTATTAAAAAAATTCATTTTGAGCTATTAATTGTTAAAATTGAAAAAACATTTTTAATAATATCAAAATTTTTAAAAATTCAAATTTGTTTGAATAATGTGCAAATTTTGTGTTTTTACCGGCCACATTTGCTCGGTGGGTGAGTGCAGCGAAAGCGGTGCTCTCCATCTCGATGTTTTTGACGTCCAACTGGACCAGTTGGCGCAGAAAGGCCTGCTTCTCGTCGACCCCGTACTCGCAAAAGGGGCCGTCCAGACGCATTTGACCTGCAAAATGGAATAATTAAAAATGGGAATTTAATTAAATTAATATTTTGAATTATTTCTAATTTATTAAATAGGCAGTGTATTAATTTACTCATAAACAAAATGAAAATACTATTTTCCCGTTGTTTGTGGGTATTTTCTATTTTCATTTTATTTTTAACTTAGGATAAATTAATTTATTTTGTGGGTATTTTCATTTTGTTTTGTGGGTATTATCCACTTATCTCGTTTAAATATTATTTAAATTAAATTTCAGAAATTCAAATAAATCATTCTTTTTTCATACAAAGGTCTCTAATAATTTTAGACTTGATTTTTCAAAAAATAAATTCTATGGAGAATCTGTCCAGTTTTGGCCAAAAGCCCTCATCACCCCCAGAGCCAATCCAAAACCATCCATTTCTTCTTCCCCTTGGGGCCACCGGCCTTCGTAGAAGTCGTCGGCGCACATTGTGGTGCCTCGCTCCGCCGGAATGCCCAGTTCCTGTGCCGTTCGGAACAATGCGGCCCCAAGACCCTCGTGCAGAACAGCGTCACGTTTCACCTCCAAACGAGATTGGAATTCGGATCAAAAAATATTTTTTAAATTTTGTTTAAATATACTATTTGGGCACTGTCAGAGGCATCAATTGCCCCACAAAAAGTGTTTGTACCTCCTTTCCGTGGATCCACTGCACGTGTTTGCGTTCCAGGGCCCCATTCATGGCTCCGTTGGAGACGACCTGAAATTTGAAATAATATTTAAATAACTGTCTTTTAATGGGAGAACGAGAGGGCAAAAGGCCCATAAAAGGAAAAAACTCAAACAGAGTATGGCTCCACAAGGGAAGAATAAAAGGCCAAATGGGAGATTCGCAGTGGGGGTAGAGAAGTGTAAGATCGCCCACTGGTTCTGTGGACACATCCGCCAGAGCCCAGCAGGTTTTTTTCCATTCCTCCGCCAACCTAATTTAGTAATTTTCCGAATTTCCTTTTAACAACGAAGATGCTGGGCCACTGCCATTATAAATATTTGCAAAATGCGCTAGAGAATGGTTGGAAGAGTTCAAAAGGGTATAGATAGGGGCTACCAGTGTGCCGAGGGGGACGCCGATGCCGCCGCTGGTCCCCAGCCGGATGAACTCCACCGGGCCGGCGCCGGCCTGGCGCAGCAGTTTGAACAGCTCGCAGAGCAGAATGCTCAGCGAAGGGCAGCCCATCCCATGCTGAAAAGGGTGCGTTGAATTTACTTGAAGAATAAGTTAAAACGTTGAAAACGAGATCTCGTTAAATGCGAAAAATTGAATTTTACAGGAAAAGTAAAATAAAAATATCTAAAAATGTTCTTCTGTTCGACTTTTTAGAATCGATTTCTTCGCCCAAATAATACGTCATAAACATCTGCCGGTCGATAGGACCATCGCTAGACACTCACATTCACCCAGAGCACCGGTCCAGTCTTGTACATGGCGTAACGGTCCGTTCGGCACAGGTTGGCGCTGCACTGCGCGCGGGCCTCCGCCGCGAACAGACGCGCATACTCCGCCATACGGCCAGCACTCCCACCAGTGCACACGAACCTGAGAAGAGGGGAACAGAAACTGATTATTTAGAGCACCAAGTAGCCAATTAGATCCGCTTAAGAGCTTAAACGTTAGTTAAAACTGAACATTTGAACTTTGATCAAATAATTCTTGATCCGCTTAAAACTGATCACTTATGATCAAAATAATTTTCGATCTTTTAATGGCTGGATCAACTTACCGTTGCAAAATGGGATTTTTGAGGTAAAAATAATAAATATAAAATCAAAAAATGCATATCTTGTGCTCAAAAAGGTTCAGGGAATACCTATGCCAAACAGGTTTGTAGAGATAGGTACATATGTATGACTCCAAGTGATAATAGAGTGGTGCTTAAGCTCCTTTTGCTCAGTGACATACATATGTTGGGTGACTTGTTTCTCATTAATGTTTCCCATTTAAGATTTAATACAATCAACATTCGACATTGCGCCATTGTAAGAGCATTATAGTGCCTTTTGGTTTGCGCAATAAACTGGATATGACTATAAAGAAGCCTTTAAAAGACCATAGCGCACTCATTATTCGCAGATCAGAGAAAGAGAGGGAGCGCCATTTTGCACCATTTGCGCCGTTCCCAGTTCCCACTGCAACTGACCGGAGGTCGCCGAATGTTCCGGCAAAGTCGGTGTCCGCACTGGACAGTCCCAAGTGGTAGAGCTTGTCGTTCGCTTGTTGGCCCTCCACATTGGGGGTGATGCACAGCTGTTGGCCATTCTTCTGCGCCAATGCACTGCTGCCATTGCCGTTCGCCAAAGGAATTGTGTTTGCGGCTGGCATAATTTGTATATTTGTAGTTGTGTTTGTTTTGTTGAAGTTAGGCAATTACTTATATTTGCTGAATATAAGGTACATATTAAACATTTTGATTCGAATTTAAAACGGCTATTTCCAATCAATCAAACTTTTTGATTCGGGCACTGTAACCTGTAAACAAATGAAAAACGACAAGCGGTAAAAACCATCAGATGACCAAATTACACGGAAAAGCAATACACAAAAAATGGCGGTGAAACCGACCTTTTAGTAGTGTAAAAAATCTTTTTGTTCAAATGTGGAGTGCGGACAGTTTTGCACCAATAAAATCGCCAAAATGGCAATTGAACGTGTGAGAAAAGAGAAGGTAGAAAAGTACTACCTTTTTCCCAAAAATGTCAAATGAAAAGTGACAACCATAGATAGGCACAGGCACAGAGCTAGTACTATATACCTAGTACCTAAGTAGTGCCTCTGCCAATTCGTTATTCACTGGTTCTGTGCGCCTTCCACCATACATATGTGAATGCTGGAGATGGGAGAGATTGATAATGAATGCCTTCCAATAATGGCGATTGTTGGAGATTAATACTAGATGATAAATGATAATTGATAATAAACGAGCGCAGCAACAGCGCACACAATTGCATTGATTTGTGATCCTTATCGCCGCCCAGCATCAGCCGCAACTGCTGCTGCCGTAGTCACGAGAGCGGCGGAACAAGGCGGTCGCCAAATGTGGTTGTGTCCTTGTGTCTTCTTGTTCGGCAAACAGCGCTTTGTCACATTCTCATTTGTCATTTCTCTCATTGCACACTTTTGTATAGTATAGTTTGTTGGTTCCTTGATGGCTGTTAATGTGTTACTAAAATATTCTTTTTTGCGCACAGAAGACATAATGAAGTTGTTAGTTGTGGTTGTATTCGCCGATGATCTCTGATCTGTTTCGTTTGGAACTTCCCACCATTTCCTTGTTTTTGTGCAGCAATCGAAAATGGTTGGAAGGAGATCCCACTCTTTCAGCCTAAACAACAGAACGGCAATCGGCTAAGCTACGCAATTTCTGTTATAAGTACATAAAAAGGTATTGTTGAATCGTTAGACTGTCAAGTGTCAATTACGCCGACTAGAAGTATTTTTGTTTACATGCGTATTTCATTGAATTATTCAAAAAAGCACGAATGTTCTTTTTTACTTTTGAACCCATCATTCTTTTTGTTGCAGCGATACCTAAATTGACGCGTTAGATGCGAGAAGATAACAATTTTTTGCGCAATTATCCGCAGCGGCCAATGGGGCCGATTTCCTTCCTGGGCCGAGGGATCACTTCATGCCCTGATGCCGGATGGGAACAATCATCGTGGGCGATTAAAGCGCTCTCGGCGACACAACGCAACTGCTCTCGCCGTCGTCCGGCCCCCGCAAACATTGCACACGCCAATTATGGTCGGACGTCAGACTGGGCTATTTTGTGTGTGCGCGCGAACAGCGTCTGGCACATTTTCCAAGAGCTGGCTTGAAAAATGTGAGCGCGTTCACTTTCATTTTGTTCGCAAGTCGGAGTTACAAAGGCATAATAAAGTGGTCGTTTTAGATTTAGAGGACGAACAGGCACCACAAATGGAGGTGTTCCTTTTTGAACCGAAGCTGTACGAGCGCTTCTACAATTGCAACGCCTACGACTACAACCGCATTCCGTACGAGGAGCGGCGCACTGTGCCCGGCGCCATCGGCTCTCTGGTCATCTCGTTCGGGCTGTTGGTCAGTTGCAAAAAAGCTATTTCAAATGATTAGACAATTTTAGTTTTTATCTGTTCAAGCTCTACTATTCTTAAAAATTAGAGAATGCCCTTGGCTTATCAACCAAAATCAAGGATTTAAGTATCCATGGGATGATGGGATTCTCCTCATTGGATAAAAAAATTTTCAGATCCAGTACTTTTGCATTTTTCTGCTGATTCTAATTTCTAAGTTGCTTTTGCCCAAGAATCCGATTTGCGCAAAAACTTTCTATTTTATCTTCGTTAATAGTAACATTTAAGCGTCCCACAAAGGCTAAGTGCTTAGGAAAACAAACAAAATGAATGAATGACGACACTCAGGGAGTGTACATGCCGTGTTTGTACGCGATCGGACGCTCCAAACTGCTGGGCCAGTCCTGCTACAAGATCATGTTCTTCATGGGCAGTGTCGACTGCATGGCGTTGTTCTCCGGAGTGCTCCAAGTTGGGATGGCGCTGCGCGGCGAAGTGTTCTGCAGTTGGCCGGGCCCCATGTACATAATCGGATGGCAGGCCGTGAGCATCTACTACTTGGAGCAGAGTGCGGATGTGCTGCTCGCGTTCAACCGTCTCGTCAACATGTACAGCGAGAGTCTGGCCAAGCGCCTGTTCGACGGCAAACGCACATTGGCACGTATCGGGGGGCACAGGGACTCGGGGACTGGGTCTCAAATGGATGTTTCCTGCCGGAGGACTTGGGCTTTTCTAAAAAAGTGCACATGTACAATTGAAATGTGGAGTTTTGGAGTGTTCTTTTTTATCGACGGGCATGTGGCAAGCTTAGCTAGCCTAGCTTACGTCTAAGCCTAATGTCTAACTATAAATAGGTTGACAAATTATTTTTTTCGGTAAAAAATGACGTCCATTAAAAACTGATTTGCATGTATATGTAGTTGCTGGCACTTTTTTAGTAACGTCATAGTGCATATTATGCTTGCCGATAGTTGTGGTGATTGAGTCTCGGCCTCTGGAAGGGAGAATCAGAGAGGAAGTGGGAAGGAGCTGGACAAGAATGAAAGTGTTGATGCAGGCAGAGCTGTCTTTTGCTTTCTTGCTGGCTCAATTCCTCAAAAACTGCCATATAATATATGCTTTAAAGTAGGCATAGGCTTTTAGATACACCTTTTCTTCGAATATAAAAAAATTAAAAAGTTAAGACATGCTCAGCAGTCATAAGTAACTCTGAATAATCGGACAAAGTCATTGCGCAGCTCTGGATCGCGGGCACGTTCTTTTTCCCCACCTACCTGTACATGTACTCGGCCCCGTACATCTACAACTCGGTGGTGAACAGCTGGAACCCGAACCCGCACATTGGCTACTTGCATCCGAAAGTGGACGACCCGGAGGCCGCCGAATTTGTGCGTTTCTAAGTTTATATGCGAATACATTTACACTTCACTTTCTTTACGCATCGCTTCGAACATTTTTTGACCACCCTAACTTTTTACTGTTTTTTAATTTCCCAATCCAAAAATTTTAACTACATGTTTACTAATCAAATTATCTCGTCATCGTTCTCAGTACGATTCGCCGGTGCACAAAATCTACAGCGGCTGTGTGGTGAGCGCACTGCTGGTCATTTACGCGCTCTTCCTGTGCATGTTCATCTCTCGACGCAACCAAACTGGACACATTAGCGCAGCGGATCGAAGCGTACACTAACATCCCTGCCCGGCGATTAAAACTTCATTTCATTATTTGGCAAAATCAGGCATTTTTGGGGCAAAAGACGGTATTGGGATGAAAGCGGATTTGATCTGGATTAGACGGATATTATCGGATTAAGGGTCAATGGATATGCCAAGGATTAGAGGGATATGATCTGGATCGTAAGATATGGTCAAGAACCTATTGTGTTAGCCTTAATCCCGATTCGCCTTCATCTAGATCTGGATCATGTCCACTATTGCCAAAAACATAGTCCCCTTTTTAAAAGCCACATAATAATCGCCAGGTTTTCCATCCCTTTGGTGTTTTCCTTAAATAGAAGCATATTCCCACATTCGCAGGTGTTCTTCCAAGTGTTTTGGATTTCGATGACCTCCGCCGTTGTGTCGCTGTGCATTGCGTTCGCCGTCGAACTGGTGGACGTGACGCCGAAGCTGGTGCCCTTCTTCTTCTACGGCTACTTCTTCTACCAGGGTGGGACCTGGGACTGTGCTGGGGCAGCAGCAGCTGCTCAATGCTCTTGTTCCTTTTGTGCAGGCACTGCGCCCGTGATCTACCTGTGGATGAACGAGACCATTCGCAACACGTTCATCGAAATGTTCAAGCTGTCCTTCAGCTTCGTGAAGACCACCAGCACAAACGTCGTACGCCCGCTGACCTCCTACTTCCCGACGCGCATTTGATTTGATGCGTTGGTTTGGTCGTTTGGGTGTGCTCTACGACGCGTTATACAAAATTGGCGATCCCCCGAATCGGATCAAAACGGGAAAATTGGCCATTTGTTCAAGAAGTAGGAGAGAAAGCTACGAAAATGTTCTCGAATATAAGAAATGGCAAACAATAAAAAGAGAAGGAATGAGATAAGAATGATGTGGACGAGAAGTAAAAAGAAGTTGCGAAAAAGAAAAGTTTGGAAGTGAAGAGAAAGAGGTAAATGCTTAGGTACTTGCTTACTTCTCTCCTTCTCAAATCTTACTTTCGTTCTTCGTTTCTTCGTCTTCCTCGATCCATCACTTCCTCGAACGAATGGCTAAATTTCCGATTCGAGGATCACCGGTTTGGATTTGCGAGAGACAACTTAAGAACTTACACCCATGCGACAAATATATTTGATAAGCTATAAGAAAGAACTTGACAAGGAATAGAACTAGAAGAGATGTAAGTTGTAACTGGACAAATTCATGGAAGCTCTACGAAATTAGTAACCAGTTATAGCTTGTCAAACGGTATCGGTCGCCCAAAGGACTCGCTCCGGTTTCCTTTTTAATATTCCCAAGGAAAAAGGGTTTTCATCCGAGGAACACTCCACCAAAGTGTTCCAACGGTTTCCCTTTTAATAATTCATTTGTTGTAAAATTTGTGTAAAATGCATAAAATCGGAGCTAAGGATTTGAATTGTTATAGGTTATCACGTTTTATAAGCTAGCATTGCACCTTATGCGCTGCAAAACATGTTATACTTGTATATTTCGGTGTGTGTTGCATGTCTTGTATGATGTTGTATCCTGCGCCTGTGTGCTGTGTGCTCTGAGTACAACAAATTTTGTCCCAGGCCCAATTAAGAAGTATTGCCAAAGAGGCCCAAAGAAAGGCATTCTCTCGGGACACGAGATGCAAAATTAACGCGGAGGGCGATCAAGCGTTATATGTGCATCTTGTTGATTCGTTGAATGTCAGCGAAACGAAAGAATGATGGGGGAAGCCATTCATTTTATGCTCATTAAAGTTGTTTGCTAGTCAATGTGGGGCATCATAGTAGTCTCGAATCTCAAGTCTCGACCCGTCCCTCATCGCTTTTTTTTACTAGAGTTACTTCAACAGATGTTCGACTTTATCGAACAATTTCGATCATTTTAAACATTTAACACGAAATTCCCCCGAAAAATTTTTTTAAAAGTTTTGGCGCAGGATTGTTCGAACTGTAGCCAAGAATTCAAGAATGCACTTTGTGTGCGATATGTTGAGTTCTATCTAATGGATTGCACTGCCAATGCGGTGAATGAATGAGCTCATTAAAGTTGTTTTCGAGCCAATGTGAGACGCCATCGGCGGCATCTGAAAAGAGAACTAAGCATCGTCACTCGTCCATTTTTTGGCGGGAAAAGCCCTTTTTTGTTCTATAGGAATGGAGCTGTTCGTGTTCCGGCACGCCGAATGGGAACGGCTCTACAACTGTTCGCTGGTCCAAATTGATCGTATTCCGCTGAAGGAGCGCGTCTTCCTGCCCGAGTCCATCACAATCATCGTCCTCTGCGCAATCTACTATGTGAGAATTGAGAAAGAACTGCCCAAAATGGCCTTGCCATCCTGGCCGCCATCATTTGGGTTTTTGGCCATAACACCACCAGGGTTTAGGCTAATCATTGATCAGATATCATTTGGAAGCCCTGCTCTATCAAAAGTCCTATTGATCTCTAGATTTGCTCCGTCCGACATTCACAAAGTTATGGCCAAATGTTTGAAAATGGGAGATTTGTCTGAGTTTGTTGCCCATAACTTTGTGCCAGTTTTTGTGTTTAAGCGGGAGCTGAATAGGTGATTGATTATGGCACACTTTTTTAGCCTTACAATGTCATTTGGGTTAGATTTTTACTTTTGTTTTGACCAAGTTATAGCCAAAAACTCTTACATATATGATGTGACTTGGATCTTGTCCAGTTTGGGGTGTACCTATCGGATTCGAGATCCCCCCCCCCCTCTGTCAAGGTGCTGTACGTACCTTGCATTGTGTCCATCTGGCGGCGCATGTCCAACACTTCCTGCTTCCGTCTGCTGTTCTTCATCGGCGTGTTGGACATGTGCGCGACCTTTTTTTATTAAAAAATGAATCTTGTCTTTATCAAATTTTGTATCAGATTGGCCCTCTGGGGCGTCGGCTTCTACGTGGGCTGGATGAGCATCACGGGCAGTGTGTTCTGCTCGGCTCCCGTACTCAACTACTGGATTCAGATGTTCGCCACAAGTGAGCGAACGAAACGCTGAATGATTCTTTGGGGCTGTGTCCAGGGTGTTAGAATAATTGGGTACCAGGAATTTTTGGACATCAAAATTTCGGACAATTAAGCATCAAAATACCAAACTTTTATAGAATCGATTTGTCGTTTTTTGTCGATCATTAAAAATTTAGAGAAATTCCCGCCAAAGAATTAAAAAGGTGTCAGGGTTTTTATCAAGATTACAATGCAAAGAGATTTTAGCCTATTACACACATGTGGAGGGGAATAATTACTTTAATATTACTATACATTAGGGCGTTAGCTTGTCTCGTAGAAGCTTCACAAGATATTTGCAAATGTCGTTCATTTGAAGATAAATCATTTTTGGGGAAAGCAAAATA
Source organism: Radopholus similis (assembly GCA_013357305.1). NCBI lineage: Eukaryota > Metazoa > Nematoda > Chromadorea > Rhabditida > Pratylenchidae > Radopholus > Radopholus similis. Next base: position 12,877 of record VAHH01000370.1, on the reverse strand, counting down.
AATTTCTGTTGTTAAAGTTTTGCGAAATGTCCGATTAACCCTGTGATTTATGCCACTCATCAGTTGTTTCCAGCTTTCTCCACCACCGAAATGTTCGCCGATTTGTTCTTGGCGCTCAACAGAACCATTGACTTGTTATCCACGCGATTGGAGCAAATTCTATTTGGCGGTATCGGAAGAATTGAATTTTCTAAAACAATTAATATAGACATTTAATAAATTTCCCCTAGGCAAAGCGATTATTGTTTGGGAGGCACTTATTGTCACTTGGGGCTTTGTCTGGTTCATCTCGGTCATCCCGATTCTTTACAGCAGGTTAGCACCAATATGGGATTGCCAAAAGGCTGCACTTTTAAAATTAGCGTGAACTTTGGCGGCTTCTTTTTCAACCCGTATGCTGGCTACGATGTGCCCTTTGAGCAGGCCAGAGTTTAGATTTGCGCTGGAACCGGATACGGCCGTTTTCTGGGCTTTCTCGAGATTGGTGCTTTTGGAATTTGATCCCGATTTTGATTTTTTGAAAAGGGTCATTTAAGTCTAAAAGTCTGAATGTTTTAAAAACGCCTAAATAAGTGTGAAAGATCATTGATCGGTCCATCTCTCACAAAAATCGGGATCGGGATTGAAAAACTCGAGAAATCCCGCCAAATCCCGATTCGATGTCCGATCCATTGCAACGTTGTTTTAGACTTTATCTTTGTATTTTGAGTTCGCCAAAATTTGCAGACCCAGCCGTTCTTGCACAAGGTCCTGCTCTACTCCATGTTCATCGTGATTCCGTTCATCTACGCCGTGTTCGCGGTCGCCTTCCTCATCCGTCTGAAATGGAATCGGCAGACCAGCATCGGACTGCACACCCAGTTCATGGTTTGACTGATTCATTAAAATCTAAAGAAATGATCACAACCTTTTGAGATTTTCCTGCAAGTGTTCCTGATCAGTCTGTTCAATGCCACCGCCGGATTCATGTACCTGTATTTCCAATCGCAAACGGTGATCACACAGACCCAGTTGACAGTGGCCATGTTCAGTGTGCTCCACATTCATGGTCAGCTGGATTGGGGATTCAATCGAATGGATGATCAGGGGAAAGAATGTGGGTCGCCAATAGTGGCTCGGAATCAAATCCAAAGGACCACATTTTTTCCATCTTCCTTACGATAAGTGTTACCATTGATCGATTAATCGTGATGATCAAAAAATGATCATTTCGCACAAAAAATTTTCAAGATCACTTAAGCACATTTTAATCACTTTTCGGAAAATCGATCAGAAAAATCGCCATTGATCAATATTTCGATCAGTCCAGATTTATTTCCCGGTCATCCTAGATTTTGATTATTGGATCTCTCTGATGAGGGATTTGCTGAACCCACTTTTCATTTTCAGGGTCCCCGCCGCTGATTTATCTAATGCTAAACAGAACCATTCGCCAGGATTGCAAGGAAATGGCCGTTAAATTGATCGGAAAGTACTTTAAAGTTCAGCACAGCTCAACGCCTGTGCTCCCAATTCAACAGCAGCAGAACGGCGGTAATAATGGAGTCCGGAATGTGCATTTGCGAGGCCCAATTCCAATCGAGAATATTCGAATTTAAAACGCATTAATTTGTTTAGTATAATTGATAAAGTAAGTGCAAGCTTCTCCGATACTGGAAGATCCAGCCTAATGATGCCATTCTAGTACTAGTCTTTTGGCCAAAACTTAAATAATTTAATAAATTTGAACCAGGAACCAGAAGTCAATTAAAGCTCAAAGAGAACTCTTGGGCTGCACATTGGTTGCCCAACAATTGGCAAAGGTTGCCCAAGTTTAGCCAATTGTTTAAAAACTCGGCAATGAGATAGCTAGTGTGATTCAGGATGGGAGTGGTTCATCTATTCGATTGTCGCATGGAGACGCATCAAATAGGCACGACATTTGGCATTTTGCTTGGCCTCATCGTCGTTGGCTAGTCCATCCTCCCGTTTAGGTCAGAAATGGGAGCGGTGATCAAGATCAAGATTATCCGTTCCGTACACTTTTTCGTCATTTGAACGTCGCCCAGAAACTGCTGCTAAGTGCATCTCAACAAAATTCAACGATAGCAATTGCCATTTAAGGCGCAGATGCGAGTAATCGCCCTTATCTTTTTCGGCCCAAAACTGTGTTTTCTGTCCACTTTGTTGCCTCTCTCTGCCTCCACTCCCTATAAAAGGGACTTGGCTTGCACCCCGAATCTTCACCAATCTCCAAAACAGTGCTAAAGCCCCATGTCTCCCACCATCCGACTCCTCGGCACTCTTTTCGTGCTCTTTGCCATTGCCCAAAGTGCTCCAATGGGAGGAGGCCAGAAGCAGCAGCAAAATGGCACCATCAGTAGTCTGCTGGTGAACAAGGTGAATGGACGAACGACGAGCTGGAAGGCGCAGGCGAACCACCGAATCGGCCTGTTGAGCGCAGAGACGCGGAAGAGAATGCTCGGCCTGAAGGCCTTCCACGACGGTTCGCTGGAGAAGCACAGGCAGCAATTGGCCCACAAGAAGAGCGCCAACAAGGGCCCATTGAAAACGGTGATGGCCGAGCCGCTTCCAATGGAGTTTGACTCGCGGAAGCACTTTGGAGAATGTGCGGCATTGATCAACACCATCCAGGACCAGGGCCAGTGCGGCAGCTGCTGGGCCGTCTCTTCGGCCTCCGTGATGCAGGATCGCATCTGCATTGGCAGCAAGGGCGCACAGCGGGTGAACATCTCGGCGCAGGACATCCTCAGCTGCGAGACGGAGCCGAACCAAGGGTACTTCTGCTGGACTTTGAGGGGGCACCTCTTTCACTCTTCCCCATTGCTTCAAGTTGCGACGGCGGCTACCCAGAGAACGCGTTTCTGCGCTGGGCAGACCAAGGCGTGGTCACCGGCTCCGACAGCAGCGCCAACCAGGGCTGCAAACCGTACCCGTTCCTGACGCATTCCACCGTCGAGTACCAAACATCCAAGTGCAAGGAAGAGTGCGAGAATCTGCGCTACGCAAAGGCCTACGAGGAGGACAAGCACTTCGGTGGATGACCAGACGAAGAACGAAGCAAACTGTTGAACTCATTCCATTTCCACAGGACACTCGGTGCACAGCCTGCATTTCGCCACCGAGGAGGACATCAAGCAGGAGATCATGACCAACGGTCCGGTGGAGGCAAACATGGTCATATTCGAGGACTTCTTCTTCTACGGAGAGGGCGTCTACATGAACGTAGTTGGCGATCCGGTGGGCGGTCACGCAGTGCGCATCGTCGGCTGGGGCATGGAAGACCACGAGGGCTTTGGGCTGCCCTACTGGCTGGTCGCGAACTCGTGGGGCGCCGACTGGGGCGAGCAGGGCTATTTCCGCATTCTGCGCGGAAATGACGAGTGCCTCATCGAGAGCTGGAGCATCAACTACGGACTGGCCTCCGGTGAATGAGAGGACACAGGGCATGGATGAAGAGAGGGAACATGGAGGGAATGAAACACAAGAAATATGAGACAATATTCAATTGGACGTTGAAATTTTGATTCGGATTGTGTTCAAATTTTAAAATAGAAAGATATTTGTTGTGGAATGTGGATGGATTCAACTGAAAAATGGGCTTCTAGTTGGGAGATCAATTAATTTTTGTTCATTTCGGCAAAAGCACCAAGTGGTAGTGAACAAAAATCAAAATGTTATGAAAAAGGCGTGAGAGTGGCTATTGTTGTCGACAATAAATTAATTGGCTTTGTAGCCGGTTCATTTGAACGTGCGGGCTCGGTTTTTTCAATTGCCTTTCAAGTTAATTATTAATTTGACTTGCCTTCTGGAGCAGTACGACTCTACGGAGACCTTGGGATGTTGAGATGTTCTCTTAAAAATGTTGAGTTTCTAAAAAACTAAAATTTGTTTCCTTGTTTTTGGCGGGAATCAGTGGTTGGGACGACTTTTGGGAGGGAGTTCCACTGACACTGGTTGGCGCCAAACCTCTTGTTCATCTGCTTACGAGAGCTGCGCCTCGAAAACGATATGCAAATGTGGGGCAATGGCAAAACAATTTTTCAGCGTAAACAGTTCGGAAACCGACAGCAGCTGAGTTTGTGCGCAATTTTCTGTTTTTGACGAGGAATTGTTGACCCGGTGGACTGCGCTGTTTTCGGAATATGCAAATTTTGCATGTGAATTGTGAACACCGGTGCCGCTTGGCCCCAATGGGCTAGTGAATTCGTAAGAATTTATGCAGCCCTCCAACGCAGTTTCGAACGCCTATTTAAGCGCCAGTGGAAAACAATGTGTGACCTCTCAGTCGCAATCCATTCTACACAAATTCCATTCCCCATTTTGGCTCTCCAACCGCAAGCAAAAGATCCAAATCGTGTTATTGTTATGCCATCAAACTAAAATTAGTCTACAAAATTTATACTGATGCTGGCTTGATACTCAAACTTAAGCACCTGATCCCCTATCACATTATCGACTGAACTGATTATGGTCTTTCTTAACTGATCAGATAAATTGATTAGTTGATCTGATGAATCTGATCAGCCATGAATGAATTGATCGATATAATCGATTAAATTGGCCTGATCAACCGGTCTGAATGGATTCGATCTGATCAGTCTGATCTGGCCAAAATGCCCATTTTGATTGATCTGATTAATTCGATTTGATGATCTTATCAACTGATCTGACTTTGTTATTAGACAAATCCAAATGATGAACACGCTCTATTCCTCCATTGTGATGCCCTTCTTCTTCTTGCTGCTGTTGCCCGTTGCATTGGGCAGTGCCCAGTGCAGTGGAGGTCCAACCGGCAAGAGTGACTGACACCTGTTCACATGAGAACCAGCAGAGCACTGCGCCCGGCCTGGTCACTTGTGGTGCATCCACCCCCGCCGCTTCAACGCCATCCATCACGTCATCATCATCACCGTCCTCGCTGATGACTTCGTCTGCGCCGAGTTCAAGCAGCTCACTGGCCCCCACCACGTCTAGTATGGTCGCGTCGACCACATCCAATTGCCTGTAAGTAAAATAGTAGACAAAGCAGGCCTGATCAATGATCCTAATTGATCAACGTGCTGATCAGTAGCAAACAAATCAAAGCATTAATCAGTCAGATTTGATTGGTGTGAGGTACAGGTGCACTTGTCCTGGCTCGTCGACGCCCTTTTTGACCACACTGAGCACCCCACCCAGCAGCATCAGCAGCTCAGCTCCCAGTTCGGCTCCCTCGTCCACTTCAAGCAGTCTGCCGCCACCTTCCTCGAGCACCGCCTCGCCACCGTCCACCGTCAGCCAGAACCAGTGCACTCCTCCACCTCCCTCCAGCGAGCCGTGTTCATGCGAACTGATTGCCGAGATGGAGCGCATCAAGTGCGCTGTCCTGAACAACTCACAACAGGTGAACGAGTGGCACCAAATTTTCATCAGTGAGTGTTTAAGCGATTTTGGTGTTCCGAAGTTACAATAATTGTTGGCTTTGAACATGGAATATTGTTATTGAAAAATTTCCCAATGTACTGCTTGAACTTGGTGATTTTGATTCTTGAGTTCAAGATGTGCAATCTGTCTGTGATAGCAGTCAAAGTGCAATTTTGCAAAATCAATGTGTTTATTCGTGTTCTACGCCTAAAATTATCTCTGCCATTGGGCTATCAGTTTTTTGAATTTTTTATTTCCCATTTTCCAGGTGCTTTTTGAGCAAATGTGCAACCAGGTGCGCCTGGTGCTGGTCAACTACACGCTGACTGTGCAGCAACGGGTCTCGCGTTGCGCCTTCCTGATCGAGCAGCTGTTCGTCCAGCACGTGGACATTGACTTCCTGTGCCGCTTCCAGCAGATCGGCGTCTGGGGCTATCTGAACGACTTCTTCACTGTGGGCCAAGACTTGGACGCCCAGTTTGCGCTGGCACTGATCGCGATCAACCCCAGCACCGGGATGTGCAGCTTTACCCAGGCCATTCAGGTGGGTGACAAGTTCTTTTAACTCCTCAGTCACATGGGTACTGCCCGAACCTGTTGAACCCGGGTTCAAACTTCAAAGCGCATTCAGTTAAACAAGTTATCCCGTGCTATCATCTATCAATCGATCAGCGAACATGAGGTGCTTGGCTGGCTGCACGCTTGAACTCGAACTGATCGAGTTCGAGCAGTGCTAGTAAATTGTTAGATCAAAATAACCAGATCTGATTATGAATTTACATCGAATCTGTTTGTTTTTGTTGATTTGTTCGAACTGATCTCTATATTTAATCGATTTAGCATTCACTGCTCGTTAATGCCATTTAAGTTTGACCTGTATTTCAGCAAGCGTGTGCCGGCGATGTGCTGGGGACCAGTGTTTTCATGACCGGGTCCGGTCATGACCTCGGTCATATGACCTCTGACCTGACCGTGACCTGACCGGGGGTGCCGGTCAGTCACTGGTCAGGTCATGTGACCATGACCGGGTCTCCGGTCTGGTCATCCGGTCATGACCGGAAATTGAAAAAGGTCATGACCGCGGTCATCTGACCGGAAAATGGGAATTTGGGTATTAATTTTTCATTTTGTGTAGGTATTTAATATATTTTTCGGAGAGAATTACCTTACTAATAATTATACTCTTATTCTCAGATAACTTATTTAATAATTTCGAACAATAATATTAATATTACGCTTAACATGTAGAATTTTTTACATTTACAGTTTACAATTTACATCTAATCTGAATCTAGCCTTATTTCATCACTTCATCAACATTCAACATGGATTTGCATTATCAGAGTGACGATGATCAAGAGGAAATCCGAGATCAAAATCAAACTATAGCAACAACCAGCAATGAAGCACAGGATCAGGATGCCATTCGAAAAAAGCGTGGACGTGAGATGAATCCGATATACGACTTTTTTGGGGATGTTCCTGGAAAAAAGGAAAAAAAGATTTGTCGCGTGGGCAAGTGTGCCCAAGAAATGTCATCGACGACAACTGTTTTAAAACGTCATCTTGAACGTAAACACAGGGTTGCATATGCCGAGTACAACGAAAAAGTTACGGCCGAGACCGGAAGTGATTCGGCGCCAGTAAAAAGCATTTAATTTAATTAATAATTAGCAATTATTTTATTTTACAAAGGAGGCTAAAAAGCCAAAACTTCTACCCGGACAACAAACTCTTACACAGTCACTAAATCGCCAAATTTACTATGGAAAAGATTCAGACAGGTTATTATTTATCTTAAATAAGTTAGTTATTCTTTAATATACAATATAATTTTTAGAAAGAAAGCGCTTGACCATGCGACTGCTCTTGTGCTATCAATTCCTTCAACGAGTATCAATTTTTTTACCCACGAATTGGTTCAGGATTGGATCAAATTACTCGATCCAAAATACAACGTTTACATTTAAAGTTATGTTTAGAACACTAGTATTTGATAACTTTTAGTTCCCAAAAAGTTTCGGCGGTTTAAGAACTTTATTGTCATCACCAATTTCTAAACTGAAGAACCGTCTCAAATCAATCATCAGTGAATTAAAATTAAAACCATCAATTACCGCCGATATATGGACCGCACCAGGAATGAAAAATTCCTATTTGGGTTTGTTGAAAAACTTGGCCTTCGAAATCTTTTCGGTTCCCTGTACGTCTGCACCGATCGAAAGAGTCTACTCTCATGCGGCAATGGCTACAACAAAACATAGAAGCAATGCGGGACCGGAACTTCTGAATGATCAATTGTTCCTCTATCTCAATCAGAAATACTAATTTCTTGCTGATTTTAAACTTTTGATCAATGGTCATTCGCAAGCTTACAGTTTTTGAAATGAGATTTAAAATTTTGGTCGGTCACTTTTCCGGTCAGTGGTCATGTGACCAGTGACCTGACCGATGACCGGAGGGTCGGTCAGGTCAGGTCAGGTCACATTGAAATGACCGGGGTTCCCGGTCTGGTCAGGTCATTTTTCTGACCGGGAAAAGGCCGGTCATGAAAACACTGCTGGGGACCAACTCCAGTGCGGTGATCAACGCCTTCCTCGCACAGATCAACTACGGCTTGAAACTGCAACTGGCCGACTGGGCTGGGTCGCGCCAGCTGGGCTGGTGCCTGGTCATGTTCATCAAGAACCTGTTCTTCTACTTCCCCCAGTTCGTGCAGTACATCAACAGCGTGTACATCTCAGGCTTCGGCACGGTCGCCCAGTTCTTCCAAATGTGCCAAGTGGTCAGTGCCACGACATACATTCTGGGAATTCAGCCATTTTCCGAGCAGTTCAATTACGGATCAATGGATTATCTGAGATCAGATCTGATCAATTTTTGGGGATGTTCAATGTTCTGATCTGAACATTCTTCATGGGGTGGTCAGGGCGGATTCGTTGATCAATAAGTGATTAAGTGATTGACGGTCTAAGCCTCTTAGTCCAATCTAATCAAAATTTTGGTCTGATCAATTCGGTTATGATTAAATTTACGAATTGATCAAGCACATGTTCTAGAGTCTGCTCCCTGATCAACCCTCCAATCATCACTTTCAGTACCAAGTGACCACCAGTTTGGCGATCTTGTTCAACGGCAACGCCTCTTTCCCGTGCGCACTGCTCCAGTCCATCCAGCAGGGCATAGCGACCAATGCCAACTCGGTCACTGCTGCGCAGCTGCAGGCGGAGCAAAACTTCTACGGCAACCTGAGCGCCTACTTCCAGACCACCACCAGTGTGACGCTCCAGCTCAGCTTCCTCTCGGCACTGTTCTCCTCCTACCCGAGGGATGTGCGCCTCCTCATCCAGCAGATGCCCATTGTGGGCATTCCCAACAAGTTCCACGTCTACGATTGCATTGCCGCATCGCACCTTGTAAGTGGTGGTGGGGCCAACTGGTTACCCGAAAAATTTGATCCGCATTGATCCTGATCAGCTAGTGATCAGTGATCATGTCTGATCAAACGGATCGTTGGGAAAACGGTTTTTTGCAGTCAATCACCTTATTTGTGATCCGCATTGGTGTCATGAATCAATATAAGAATAATCAATCAGACGGATTGATCCTCGTGCCACTAAAAAAAATGTAGTATCGATCTGAATAACATTAATAATAATAATTGGACAATCAAATGGGGCATAATCAGAATCAGAAGAGGTCAGTTCTATTTTCTATCCCGCCCCAACTGTTGACTGATCTTGACTGAAAAATCAATACAGCGATTGAGCTTCAGTCACTAAACCCATCCCCTGTGTTTGAGTGCGACTCGCCCCAAGGCTGCGGCAACATCACACTGGGACCGCCGAACCCGACGCTGGTGGACCTGGTCACCGTGAACGTGGCCACCAACAGCACCGAGCTGACGGACGTGCTGCTGTGGTACTACAACAACGTGTTGAGCAAGGTCTTCATGGGCCAGTCACGCTTCGACAGCACCTTCAACGCTATCCGCAACTGCATCTGGGACAACCAGGGCCCCGGCCAGCTGCCCACTACGCTCTCCTGCTGCCAAAACTATGTTAACCACGCGTACACACCGAACACCACTCAGCGCACGGTAAAAGCACGACACAAGCATTGGGGCAATGATAGCCAAATAGGGTTCCTATTCAAATATTGTGACCATTTTAGTCATGTCAACAATAATTAATGCAATTCATTAGATTTTAAAATTTAAATTCTAGCATATTATCGATTTTTATGTAGTCCGTTAGATAGTGATGAGAAATGAGATTCATTCCAAAATGATGGCCATTGGATAAATTAGTGCCATTTCAGAATCAGATATCGAGGAATTTGCACCCCTGACAATGAATTGATGGCTCCTTTTGTCCCTCGCAGGTGTTCCTGTCGCAGACCTTCTTCACCTACTATGTGCAAGAAACTGTGCAGAGCCTCCAGATGGCCACTCTGGCCGACTTCTGCGGATGCCACTGACCAAATTGGGGTCAAACGAAGAAGCGAACTGAATCTGTGAGGCCATATCCAGAGTCCGGAACAAAAAGCCCATTAATCGATTAATCAAATTTCCCCTTTTTCCTTAGTCTTCACAAATCTCTGCTTATCCACTCCCACTGGACACATTTCAGCTCATAGTTCTGTTCACTTACCATTGGCGCTGATTTATTTTGTGATTTAAAATTTCTAGTAAAAATGTTTACAAATGTTACATAAAATAATGTTTCTTTTACTCCTCCTTCCGTGGCTGGTACAAGTGCCGAATTGCACGCACATCGTCGTCGGCCAGTTCGAATGGGGCTGCCCTTGGAGAGGGCTCCTTCTTTTGGGGGAACATCACAGCCCGCGGGTCACTGGAGTCTCCAGCCCCAGCAGATGGCCAATCTCGTGCACCAGCGTCTGAATGGGATTGGACCAAATTAAATAGATTGACTGCCTTTTAGAGAAGTTGATCAAGCACTCGCAAATGCAACGATCATTGGACTCTCTGGGATTCTAGCCAGTGATCTATCCCTGATCTGAACATCTGAATAATACTGATCATTGCTGATTTATATGATCTCAACTCTAGGATGACCAAAATATTGAAAAGGTCTGGTCAGACTGTTGATCAACAAACTTTGATCATCAAAGTAATAGTTTTTTATATGGGGGACTGGACTGAGGCATTGATCTGTTGTGACGGTGATTCGGAGTGTTCAAAGCTTCAAAGGTCAATTTTTCTTGAATTCATTAAAATGTATGGGTTGAAGGCAGGCTTATTTTGTTTTGATTCAGTGTTTGCACAAAACAATAGCAATAGCTACCGATCATTGCCGATCAATAATTGATCAATTTAACCTGGAATAGGTCTGTGCCGCCACGACCGTCCAGCGTCCAGTCTTCCTCGGCGTCCAAGTGCAGCTCGCCCACTGGCGGATAAAAGGCATGGCCGATCACTCCCTCTGGGAGGGAAAATAGAAAATAATATGCGAATGGCGTCCAAATCAGTTGGAAAACTGGGCACTGGGTAAAGCAATAATACGACGCCAAAACAAACAAGATTTTGATTGTTTTTTTAAAAATAGTATACATATGTCGCAGTGAAAGTGCGAAATATTCACTGATTTTGCACTTAGTGAATATGCATATTCACGGATTTCGCACTTTCACTGCGACACATACATTGACTAAATTGTAAATTTCCAACTTTTGTGCAGACAATATCAGATCCATTTGTGCCCTATTTTCAGTTGTTATATTGGCTCAGAAACCAGAAAAGTACATTTAGGTTCTATTAACAAGGGAGTCAAATGAATGAATTGAAGGCCCACCCGGTCCATCAAAGGGCATGTCGTCGCCGTGTTCGCCGACCAGGAAGCGGATGTTCATGTCCGCCTCCCTGCGCCGCTGCCCCGCCATTTCTGTGAACTGCAGTGTTGTTGGGGCAACGTCCGCCTCCCACAGGGCAAACGCGCGATGCAGGGAATTGCTGTGAAGAATGGGCAATTTTGAACACGGAATGAGTAAAATAATGGGGCGAGGCAATCTGGACTAGCATTGATCAGTGCGGGAATGAGAAGGCGCGCTTTCCCGCACTTGCTCACGTGGAACACAGCACTTTTCTTACTGACTTATAATGTTATAATTGGTATAACTGTGCCTACTTCCACTTTTCTGTCAAATGTCTTGTACTGCTGGACTTGTCTTGGGTGGCGTTGCATGCTTTACAAGTTCATAATTTTCTCAGAATGATCAAATGACCAATTTGGACGAGTAGGACAATGACAAAAATATGCCAAAAGTGACAACTAGGAAAAGTGGTAACTGACAATGGTCTAAGTGCCACCGACCGATCGCTCACCGTGCCACGAACATGTCTGTCTCCTCCAGGTTGTCGTCATGCAGTTGCCAGCTCAGTTCGCCGTTGGGCCACTTGTGGCGGGGCACAACTGCCAAAACAAATCCCGTGCCCAAAATAGAGAGCAAAGTGCCAATTTTGGCGTTGCATTTTACCAAATCTCCGCAGTCTGCCTGTTGGCGAGGCATTTGTAGACAGCGAATGGGAAGTTGCCAACAAGAGTGCAGCGACAGCAGCAGCCACCACCACCAGCATCACTCGCATTCATTGTGGGGGGAGCAGGTAATGAATGGGTACCTAAGTGAGACGGGGGACAAAATGTGCAACAATCAATTAACGGGTCACGCCTGCTGTTGCTGGCGACCGCACAACCCGTCATCAATGATCGAAAGTGATCCATCCTTTCATTCTCATTGTATGGTGCTGAAAGCGCAAAGGCCCAATTGGCGTATTTTATTACAACTAATCATAACAAGGTTTTCAATTGGACAACAATGTCAGAAATTTTTAAGTGCGCCGCGTTTGTTCGTCATTTCCAATAGTTCAAAGTTCAAACAAAGAAAATTTCAACCTCAATATGGGCAATCCCCTGGTTTCTTTTTTTTGCAGGATTGAATCAAAAATTCTAATGCAAATTTATTATTTCATTTGCTCTTTTCGTTTATTGTTAAAGGGGAAAAGTGATTGACAAAATGCATAGTAAATCTTTAATAGTACAAACGACAAATGATAATATTTTATGAGATGCAGCAAGCAAAGGAAAAGAAACAAAAATACGAGAGAGAAATGCCCCAAATAGGCAACAACCCGTAAAATTGTTTTCACTCTTTCCATTCATTTTTTTGTGCAAATGAATTTATTAATTATAACAACACCAAATGAAATAAGAAAATAACAATCAAAATTTGGAAAAAAGTGTAAATACATACATAGTACCTAAAACAAATATAAAATTTGAAAATGGAATGAAGACCTATTGCAGAAAGACTAATATAATAGATAGTTTATGGCCACTTTCGGGGTCAACCCAACTCGACCAGACCCAGCTCGACCAGAACCCAACTCGACCAGGACCCAACTCGACCAGACTATTAAATAAAAATAGAATATACTTAAGCTTAAGCTAAGCTT
>VAHH01000369.1:0-33691 GCA_013357305.1 Radopholus similis | reverse complement strand
TCAAACGGCGCAAGACTCGTGGACACAAAAAGGACGAAGCTGGTACAGTCTTGGAAACAAACAATGAAAACACGATTGAACAATTTTCATAGGCACATGGCCCTCGTTGCACCGCAAGACCGAAGGCAAATCGAGCCGAAAGGCAACCACTTGAAATTTTCTCGATCCCCCCACTGAGCCGAGGAAGGGCATGACACCAAAAAATGGCCAAGATCATTAAAATTTGTCGTCCAAAAATATATTTTGGTGTCCAAAAAATTGACTTCCTTTGCAAATGCTAAATGCTTCAAAATTTCCTTTAAACATAGCCCATTCTAAAGAGCATTTTTTCTGTTCTAGATAATGGCCCTCTTCCTGGCCAAAGCGACTAATTTCGCGTGGAAAAGATCGATTGAAACTCCGGCGAATGCCCATTGGGCTTTATCGGCCGATTTCAATTGGCCATAACTCGGCCATTTTTCACTTTCAGAAGCTGCGGTTTTCCATATTCTGACCGGAATTTAATGCTCTTTTCAGCTGGCGTTAAATTTGGAAGTTCCAAAATCCGACCGGATTTCGTAAATCCAATGGACTATAGTCCATGGATTTTGAAAATCCGAAATATTTTTCAAATAAATGCTATTGGAAAGCGCAAAGTGTGCTCTATCCAATGGTCTAATAAAATTCCATTCCAAATGCCGTTTGCCATTTTTGTAGAGTTTCTATGATCTATCCAATCACTTTTGGGGTCTCTCTTCTAGCTCTATTCCTTGCCAAGTTATTAGCTTCTCAAAAAGCCCCTGTCACCCAAACGACATGTACCGCAACCAGTGCTTTTATTTTTATTCATTGACCAAATCAATAGTTAGGAATTTCTTCCGCCAATCTTCACAAAAATCAACAAATGGTTATGGCGTCAAGTCCATGCCTGCTGGAGCAGTTCAAAGTGCCTCTCGGTCAACTGCCTGTTGGAGGGCGACGCCCCAATTTGGTTGGGGCCAGCCACCGAAGAAATGTTCTGTGGCATTGGGGCGCCGTTCACATGGCCGACCGTCGAGCCCAACGAGACAACACGCGTACCGCCAATTCGAATGGGCGACAGACGGCGCAGAAGTGCGGACAAATTCTGGCGCAGAATTGGATGGCACCTGTAAAAAGCAAATGATTGACTATATTTATAAATTAGAAATTATGGCACAAATTTGTGCCCCGGATTTGGCATATGATAATGGTGGTATTTATTGCCTGATCATAACTGATCAGTGGCGATCAAAGGTGATCATCGATCTGTTCAATAAGTGATCACTGATCAAAATGTGAGCATCCAAAGCCAATTTTTTGATCATTTTTACGTGAAATTAATAATCACTTAATCCATATAACTAGTCTGCGCCGCTGATCAAAACGCTCTGATAAAAAAAACTGATTTTTGGTGTTTGATCCCACTTGATCCAACAGTGGAAAAGCAAACATTATCAGTGATGATCAAAAGCAATTGTTTTTATTCAAAAGTGCTCGATAGATTGATCACTTTCATTTTATAATATTGATCACCACTGATCAATTATCACAATCGTTTTGATCCAAAGGACGTCAAATTATGATTGCTCCTGATAAATTGATCATTTTCTTTTTATCATTTACGGATCACCACAAATGATCAAAAATTTGCAGATTTTTGAACAAATGCCCCTACAACTTTTGCATTCAACTCACGCGATTGTTGTGATCTCGATGAGCAAATTGAACAGTGCCACACACAAAAATTGGCATTGCGACTGAGGAAAAGAAGGGTGAAAGAAATGCATCACACCCTTTTGACGTTTTGATTAGAGATCGGAGTGGGGCTTAGTAAAGTCTAAATTTCAATTCTCTGTTCATTTACCGTTAACTATTTGTGTAAGAAACGAGACTGAAAACAGCAAATCAAGCATAAGCGGATTGAATTTTGGAAAAAATCTTGCATTTTGAAATTACGGATTACGGCTTCCGTTTATCGTAAAGTATAAAGTTATTCCGATCTCTAGTTTTGACTGCAGCGCTTACAATTATTTCCATCGGGTAGTCGTCCGGCTCGAACAGAAAGTAGTCGAACGACTCTCGGCACACAATGTTCAGCTGGGTCAGCGCGTAGATGAGCAGCGTGGGCCACAGCTGCAGCGTTGTGCGAATGTTCTCCAGGTGCTGAAAATGCGACATGTATTCGGATGAAGCTTTAAAATGTCCTCAAAAAGAGGTTTAAAAACGCCCCGGATACTGGAATTTGAAGGCTCTCACAACTTTGTCAAAGTAAACTTATTTAGAATGATCCGATCGGCTTAATGTTGGTGTCATCCGATTTTTGGAATCAACTCTGAGTTGGTGTCCTTCTGGGGTTCCATTTAAAATTTTTTCGAATCCGATGAGGCTTAGATCAAGATTTCGAAAAAAATCCTTCTTTGGGTATTACTTGATAATGTGGTTTTTCGGTTCTTATGGAGTTTGGTACCCCCCTCATGACTTGCGGGCCCCACTGTACATGTCATAACTTTGTCCAGATTGGTCGGATCGGCCTAATTTTATTTTGGTACCATTCGACTCAGCTCGTCAAGAAGCGTCGAATGAGCTATAATTTGTCGATTTTAAATTTTTGACCCGAAATCCCAAAGGGTCCCCCCTGTGGTTTTTGCCAACTTTGACATGTCATAACTTTGTTCAGATTAGTCGGATCGGCAAACTGACTTCAGATTCGTGTTTAGCACCCCAAAATACCCCATATATGTAAAAATTAGCCAATTCTGAGGGGGGGGGGTACCAAACTCCCTAAGTACCGGTTTTTCTTGGGCCAGTTTGGAGATTTCCCTTTCCGTTTTCAGTGCCAGAAAAACTTCAATCTCTAAATAACCACCCATAGAATTTGTTGTCCAAAATATGTTTTGGTGTCCAAAAATGGATTTCTTTGCAAATGCTAAACGCTTCATAATGTCCTTTAAAGCTTTAACCGCGCAAAAATCTGGGCAAAAAAATTATTAAAAAATAATGAAAAACTCGTGCTCACAAAAATGTCCACCAGGCCAACAGAGGCGAAAATGAATGCGACCACCAGCGAGAACAATGTGGCCTCGGTGACGAATGCACGATGGCCGAAACGTTCAATCACTTCGTTACAAATGGCGATCAAAATCTGCAAAAAAAGGCCCAATTGATTTTTGTTTTTTGATGCCAAATTCAGGCCGATCTGAGCAATCTGTCCAGTGTTATGAACTTATGAAGTGTGACCATTTTTTTCTAATTTTTTGGCATTCTGTTTGGGGCAGAGATCGAATAAAAAATCCAGATCCTTAATGACCTTTTCAAAAAAAAAATGTTCGAATTTCGGGGTCCCGACCAAAATCGGGATTTGGATCAAATCCCGACAGCTCCAAACCCGACAAATCCCGATACCAACATCGGCCGGGATCCCGATTCCCGTACAACCTCAATTTTATGCATTTTAAGGTGTTGAAAACCGCAAAGGGATTTGAGCCATTTACATGCGAAGGGAATGATTAATTACTTTTTCTTGGTGCGTTAACTTAGAACTTCCTAGTTAACTAAAACAAAATTGTTTCAATGGTCATTTTGAAGCCCGAAGCTTTTGGCACGAAATGCTTGTTCTCTGTCCATAGGCATTTTTAGTCGTTGAAAGGCAAAATGCCAACGAAACATAATTGGACAAGGAACGAAGCCAAGAAGGAGATCTATGGAGCTTTATAAAAATGGTGACGAGCTTGCAATTGATTGGTCCAGTTTTGGCCTAGATACAGCCAAAAAAACGGACCGGCCTCGGAGCTGAATAGGAGGACATTGGATTGATCGACCAGATTTATATTAGGCAGTGCACAACGGCACTTCAGTTTTCCTTTTGAATTGTTTAGTGTTCAATCATCAACGTTTCCTAAGACAACCACAGCCCACTCACAACGGCGCTGAACCACGTGGCGCTGAACGCCTTGCCGTTGAGGCGCTCGTAAGTGTGCGCCCTGAATGTGGCCATGGTGCGCTCAATGATGATCACGTGCCCCAACGACATGCGAAAGAACAGCGGGAGATTGAACAAAAATTGTGCGGGCACAAAACTGGAAGGGGGCAAAATGAGGCGCACAATTTACTATCGGAAAAGATTGATTTGCTACCAAAAGTGGTTGAAAAAGCTATGCCAAATGTTTGCATGAGTATTTGACGCCGAATAACTTTGTTCAGAATAATGGTCAGATCGGCCTAATTTTGGTACCATTCCATTCAGCTCTTAGAGAGACGCTTCGAATCAGCTATTTACTGCTGTCCTTGGTGGGGGTACCATTTGGGTTTAAGAAATACTAATATTTGGTAGCTTTTTCAACCACTATTGGTAGCGAATTAATCCACTCGCATTTACTATGCGCTAAAATTATTCACAAAATGGCGCCCACTTGATTTCGGTCTCCACCCAAAAGATGTCGCCGGAGAGCAGTTTGACTGGGAAGACCAGCAACAGGCGAGTCGCAGCCACCGCTTGGATGACTGCGCTTTGGCAGAGCAAAATGAACCTTAGGTTCCGATGGATGATCTGAACAAGAAATCTGTTATGAAAGAAAAGGGCCTGAAGCCAAAAGCGGTATATGGTTTGTCGTCACGGAAGCGTCAGTATAATTTAACGCGCACTTTCAATTTCCCCACATATTTTGAAGGTAAATACCGGGTTGTGTATGTAAATCGGATACTTAAAATGAATGTTCCACAAAAGTGATTTTTGGGCCCCATGAGGTCGGTACATATCATTTGGGCGACAGGTGCCTTTGAGAAGCTATAAGTTGTCAAGGAATAGAGCTAGGAGGAGTGATCCCAAAAGTGATTGGATAGAGCAATGGAAGCTCTACAAAATTGCATTTGGGTTGGATTTGATTGGGTTCAGTTTTGGCCGAGTTATGGCCAAAAACTCCAAAAATCCCTGATTTTTTAAAATCTTTGGCCATAACCTGGTGGCCAAGATGATTGGCATTCGAGAGAAGGGTTGTCCCCCGCTAAGATTTTTCAAAATTATCGAACGCAGCAAAAGCGGCTTAAAATACTCCGTCCTAAATTTTGACTCTTCCATCGTTTTTAGAGCTCCCAGAAACCCATGAATGGGATCTTTATCGAAAAATTTATTCCCCATAAACGAATATTTCTACACCCGATCTCCAAACAATGTGACCATTTCGATAAAAGCTCATAAAAATATGTTTCGGCCATTCACATGCACAAAACCGAAATTAAAAGTGCTCACATTTGTGCGATACACAATGCAGAAGTTGGCCACCGAGATGGGCAGGGCGCATACGTGGAGGAGCATCTCGGCGAAAATCAGCACAAGGGCCAGTGCCCTCTTTGGCCTGCTCAGATGGTCCAATTCCGCAACTACTTGCGCAGAAATAGCGAATAAGGTCATCTCATTTGTGGTATTGTTCATTTAGTTCTAAAGAGATTTGAGCGGAAATAGATGAATTAGATGTGGATTGAAAGGCTAAATTGAAAATGAGTGCTGAAAGCTGAATGGGCACGTTTGGCACGTAACAGTTCGATGGCAGGGAGTTTAATAAGCCACAACTCGAACAATTTTTGTAATAAAAGCATGGATCATATATCATTTGGAGTGCAAAGAGTGCCCCCTGCAATGGCCTGTTCAGCTCTCTGGTGGCCCAGCAATTGGCCGAGTTATGGCCAAATGTTTGAACAAATCGGGCATTTCCCCCGTTTTTGGCCCAAAACCAGGCCAAAACTGGACCAATCAATTCCCTAACCCAAAAGGCCATTTTGTAGGCCATCTTTGGCTCTTTATAATAAAAAAATGAGAATGCGCGCGTGACCAGACTGAACGACTGAAGGCCTCTTTAAACTGCGTACGACCGACACAGTGGGAGGGAATCGAGATAATTTCATTTTCGTTCTTGTCCCATGGTTGTGTTGCCCTTTTGCCATTCCTCGTATTTGGCAGTTCGTCGTCTTCCGACTTGCCTGAATGGCTGAACTTTTGCCACTCTGTTCAGGCACTCGCTCTGTACAAAAAACAAATTAATGTCGTCAATTCAAAATTCAATGAATAACAAACAATTCTCGGTCCCTCCGTGATTCACTCCAAAACTAAGTGCCAAACACTTGACAATGGATAAAGAAAGCTAGGTAAAATAGAATAGAGATCCCAAAAATGTTGCTGGGCCACCAGGCAGCTGAACAGGCCATCGGAGGGGGCACTCTTTGGGCGCCAAAATGGCATTTGGATTCAAAATTTGGTGGGCTCCAAAATGGCATTTGGATTCGAAATTTGGTCTTTGGAGTTAAAGTTAAAGTACTGTTTGGTGATGCGATGAATAAAAGCTTCATTTTCGGTTGGGCGATTTTGTGCACTTCGCCATTTGCCCCGTTCTCCAAGTCACAGCTGCTGCTGTTCGGGCTGAAAAACACAAATTAGTGTCACACGTAAATTTGATAATCTCTATGCATCGCATCGTCTACAGTCTCCTGATGGTCGTGTCTAAACGTTGTTTGCGCGCACCTGGCGCAAAACAACAAGTCCAAGCGGTGGGGGCACACGCAAACTGGCGCTAGGCAACCCCAAATGCCAATTTGGACAAATAAATATTTTCAATGCTTGATGGAATGGCGAGACGAAAAAAGGGATCAGCAGACTGGCGCACCAGACCGGAAACTGTCGTAGCGAATTTCCGTGAAAAAAGCCGCATAATTGGCAGCCGCCCTGCTACAGTCTGTTTGCAAATCAGTAATTCACTTTTATTACTAGGTCCCAAAGAATGCCCGATTTGGATGGGTCTCTTTCTCAGACATCTTATTAGCTCGTTTTGAGGTATTGATTTGCATCGAACGGAAATTTTGAACAGTAACGGGATTTCGGTATCTCGGCCAATTTTCAGGCTCACAATTGGACAGAAATATAGAAATATAGAAGATATAGAGCGAAAACTAAAAGATAGCGCTGAATGATGAATGCCAAAATGGGTACTTTGTCTTACAATACATTCAAAAGAGCCCTCACTGAATAGTCCATTTTTCTCAAACAGGGCTGTTTTATTCAGCCTATAACAACAGACTTAGGCTTGAGAAGACTCGACATAGGTCTGTCTGCTAATGCTAAAATTACCTCGGTTCCCCCAAAGTGATCTCCTAATTGGCTCCGGAAATGTCTTAGCACCTTCGAAAAATATGTAAACGGAAGCAAACAATCCCTCCGAAAAATGCAGAAGTAAACAACCTCTCGACTCTCTTTGCTAATTAGCAATTAGTTGTGAGCTTTGACGCTCTGGCTTACACATCTTCTAAGAGCCCAACTTGGCAGCTGGCAAACAAATGGATGACTAAAGTGTGGAATTTTTTGGCCAAAAGCACTTGGTATTTGCGTTGCAAAAATTCATCCTTGTCAGCTCGAAATTAAAATATGACCAGATTTGCTTGCCAGTGTTTGGGTACAACACCTATGCCAATGTCTAATCATCGATTGGCACATGCTTTTACCTTATCAGAGTTTTAATGTTCAAAAAAACATTTTTAATTAGAATACCACTTTACTAAGTTTAATTTTGCAATTTTTTCTTTAAAAATATACGAAATATCATTGGTTCTGTTAAACACCAAATGCCGTTGCAGTGTCCTCTAGAAGCATTCGAGGGGGGAGAAAAGGGATTTTGGTAGAGCCAAAGATGCGCTACAAAATGGCCTTTTTAGCTGGGAATGGATTGGTCCAGATTGGCATTGGATAGAGGCATGGATCAGACAACTTTTCAGATCATTTTTGATCAATTGCATGAATTTTTCTTAACCAAAATTTGAGAGCTTAAACATTTGATCCCTGAATGATTTGTGAGCGAGAGCTACACTGTTTGAAGAACCATAACTCGAGAACCAATTTGAGCTAGAATGAAGAACCCAAAGTGATTTTGTAGACCATAGGATGCGCTACAAAATGGCCATTTGGGCTGGGAATTGATTGGTCCAGTGTTGGCCTGGTTTTGGGCCAAAAACGGGGGCCCGATTTGTGCAAACATTTGGCCCATAACTCGGCCAATTGCTGGGCCACCGGGGAGCTGAACAGGCCATTGGAGGGGGCACTCTTTAGGCTCCCGAATGGCATTTGGATTCAAATTTTTAGCGGTTGCTGAAGAGAGAAATAACGCAGAACCTTTTCGTTCTCCTGCAAGGACATTGACGAGCCATAACCTGATAAGGAACTCAGCCAGAAGAGCGATCCCAACAATGATTGGATAGAGCATAGTAAAGGCCAAAAGTGGATGTGCTAAAAATTACAATTGGACAATTTTGATTTGCTATTGCAATTTTTTGGTGTCAAACGAATTTTTAGGAGAGAAAAGAATAATCGAATAAAAGGTTTTATTCGATAAATGCCAAACAACTAGCTACCCAAACTATTTTTACCTTCTTTTTGACTACTAGACAGCAAATGGTTGGAAAAACAACAAAAAATGCATATTTGGCTACCCAAATAGTGGGCTAGTTTTGAATGCTTATATTTTAAGCTGCTTTTCTCGATAAAATCACGCAACGCGAACAGAGATATGTAGAGACTGAGCAAAATCCATAATTTGGATGACGACGACGAACATGATTAGACGGGACTTTTGTGTTTTGACGATTTTTATTCCGTCAAAGTTTAAGCTAAATTGGATCAGTGGTGAATGTTGAGTGGTGGATAGCGCATCCGTGGCCATTTTATAGTGCCCTTCTGGATGGAGTGGAGTTTCATTCCCACATTCAAATGGTACAAGCAGTGTTTTCAAACTCCGACAATCGCGGGTCTGCGATCGCCCATTTTTAATGGGCAAACAGACGCCCAGCACATTTTCAAATCCGCCGTAGTTTGAATGTGGCGGTTCATTCTTGCTCGACGAGTAGACCCACCCCACCCCAGCGACATTTTGAAACATAACTTTGGAAAGAATGAAGCTTGTACATTTATTTCCATATTCTATTGGAGCGTGAGATGTTCTCTATCGAATGGTATATTCAGCTTCAGACAAGCTCAATTTTTGGCCAAGTTATGGCCAAAAGTCTGAAAAATGCATCAATTTTGAATTTTTTTGCCCATAACTTGGCCAAAAATGGATCAAGAGTTATGGCCAAATGTTTGCACAAATCGGGCATTTCCCCCGTTTTTGGCCCAAAACCAGGCCAAAACTGGGCCAATCAATTCCCAGCCCTGAACTTTTGCCACTCTGCAGTTCAGGCTTGATCTGATCGAACAGGCAGTTTAAGGGTTTAAGCTAGAAAGAGAGATCAAACGAATCAATCGCCCTCATCGCGATCCCAGGTGCATTTCGTATGTGAGCGTGCCGCGCATTTGGGCAATGTTGAACGCGGTCAGCATGGAAAAGGCGTTGTCGTCCAGCTGGGCTATTTGCTGAACGCGCACAAAAATCGATTGTGTGTGGTCTTTCCGAATGTCGGACAATTGGGCTCCAGACGAAAGTAATAAATGTCAAATAATGTTCCACAAAAGTGATTTTTGGGCCCCATGAGGTCGGTACATATCATTTGGGCGACAGGTGCCTTTGAGAAGCTATAAGTTGTCAAGGAATAGAGCTAGGAGGAGTGATCCCAAAAGTGATTGGATAGAGCAATGGAAGCTCTACAAAATTGCATTTGGGTTGGATTTGATTGGGTTCAGTTTTGGCCGAGTTATGGCCAAAAACTCCAAAAATCCCTGATTTTTTAAAATCTTTGGCCATAACCTGGTGGCCAAGATGATTGGCATTCGAGAGAAGGGTTGTCCCCCGCTAAGATTTTTCAAAATTATCGAACGCAGCAAAAGCGGCTTAAAATACTCCGTCCTAAATTTTGACTCTTCCATCGTTTTTAGAGCTCCCAGAAACCCATGAATGGGATCTTTATCGAAAAATTTATTCCCCATAAACGAATATTTCTACACCCGATCTCCAAACAATGTGACCATTTCGATAAAAGCTCATAAAAATATGTTTCGGCCATTCACATGCACAAAACCGAAATTAAAAGTGCTCACATTTGTGCGATACACAATGCAGAAGTTGGCCACCGAGATGGGCAGGGCGCATACGTGGAGGAGCATCTCGGCGAAAATCAGCACAAGGGCCAGTGCCCTCTTTGGCCTGCTCAGATGGTCCAATTCCGCAACTACTTGCGCAGAAATAGCGAATAAGGTCATCTCATTTGTGGTATTGTTCATTTAGTTCTAAAGAGATTTGAGCGGAAATAGATGAATTAGATGTGGATTGAAAGGCTAAATTGAAAATGAGTGCTGAAAGCTGAATGGGCACGTTTGGCACGTAACAGTTCGATGGCAGGGAGTTTAATAAGCCACAACTCGAACAATTTTTGTAATAAAAGCATGGATCATATATCATTTGGAGTGCAAAGAGTGCCCCCTGCAATGGCCTGTTCAGCTCTCTGGTGGCCCAGCAATTGGCCGAGTTATGGCCAAATGTTTGAACAAATCGGGCATTTCCCCCGTTTTTGGCCCAAAACCAGGCCAAAACTGGACCAATCAATTCCCTAACCCAAAAGGCCATTTTGTAGGCCATCTTTGGCTCTTTATAATAAAAAAATGAGAATGCGCGCGTGACCAGACTGAACGACTGAAGGCCTCTTTAAACTGCGTACGACCGACACAGTGGGAGGGAATCGAGATAATTTCATTTTCGTTCTTGTCCCATGGTTGTGTTGCCCTTTTGCCATTCCTCGTATTTGGCAGTTCGTCGTCTTCCGACTTGCCTGAATGGCTGAACTTTTGCCACTCTGTTCAGGCACTCGCTCTGTACAAAAAACAAATTAATGTCGTCAATTCAAAATTCAATGAATAACAAACAATTCTCGGTCCCTCCGTGATTCACTCCAAAACTAAGTGCCAAACACTTGACAATGGATAAAGAAAGCTAGGTAAAATAGAATAGAGATCCCAAAAATGTTGCTGGGCCACCAGGCAGCTGAACAGGCCATCGGAGGGGGCACTCTTTGGGCGCCAAAATGGCATTTGGATTCAAAATTTGGTGGGCTCCAAAATGGCATTTGGATTCGAAATTTGGTCTTTGGAGTTAAAGTTAAAGTACTGTTTGGTGATGCGATGAATAAAAGCTTCATTTTCGGTTGGGCGATTTTGTGCACTTCGCCATTTGCCCCGTTCTCCAAGTCACAGCTGCTGCTGTTCGGGCTGAAAAACACAAATTAGTGTCACACGTAAATTTGATAATCTCTATGCATCGCATCGTCTACAGTCTCCTGATGGTCGTGTCTAAACGTTGTTTGCGCGCACCTGGCGCAAAACAACAAGTCCAAGCGGTGGGGGCACACGCAAACTGGCGCTAGGCAACCCCAAATGCCAATTTGGACAAATAAATATTTTCAATGCTTGATGGAATGGCGAGACGAAAAAAGGGATCAGCAGACTGGCGCACCAGACCGGAAACTGTCGTAGCGAATTTCCGTGAAAAAAGCCGCATAATTGGCAGCCGCCCTGCTACAGTCTGTTTGCAAATCAGTAATTCACTTTTATTACTAGGTCCCAAAGAATGCCCGATTTGGATGGGTCTCTTTCTCAGACATCTTATTAGCTCGTTTTGAGGTATTGATTTGCATCGAACGGAAATTTTGAACAGTAACGGGATTTCGGTATCTCGGCCAATTTTCAGGCTCACAATTGGACAGAAATATAGAAATATAGAAGATATAGAGCGAAAACTAAAAGATAGCGCTGAATGATGAATGCCAAAATGGGTACTTTGTCTTACAATACATTCAAAAGAGCCCTCACTGAATAGTCCATTTTTCTCAAACAGGGCTGTTTTATTCAGCCTATAACAACAGACTTAGGCTTGAGAAGACTCGACATAGGTCTGTCTGCTAATGCTAAAATTACCTCGGTTCCCCCAAAGTGATCTCCTAATTGGCTCCGGAAATGTCTTAGCACCTTCGAAAAATATGTAAACGGAAGCAAACAATCCCTCCGAAAAATGCAGAAGTAAACAACCTCTCGACTCTCTTTGCTAATTAGCAATTAGTTGTGAGCTTTGACGCTCTGGCTTACACATCTTCTAAGAGCCCAACTTGGCAGCTGGCAAACAAATGGATGACTAAAGTGTGGAATTTTTTGGCCAAAAGCACTTGGTATTTGCGTTGCAAAAATTCATCCTTGTCAGCTCGAAATTAAAATATGACCAGATTTGCTTGCCAGTGTTTGGGTACAACACCTATGCCAATGTCTAATCATCGATTGGCACATGCTTTTACCTTATCAGAGTTTTAATGTTCAAAAAAACATTTTTAATTAGAATACCACTTTACTAAGTTTAATTTTGCAATTTTTTCTTTAAAAATATACGAAATATCATTGGTTCTGTTAAACACCAAATGCCGTTGCAGTGTCCTCTAGAAGCATTCGAGGGGGGAGAAAAGGGATTTTGGTAGAGCCAAAGATGCGCTACAAAATGGCCTTTTTAGCTGGGAATGGATTGGTCCAGATTGGCATTGGATAGAGGCATGGATCAGACAACTTTTCAGATCATTTTTGATCAATTGCATGAATTTTTCTTAACCAAAATTTGAGAGCTTAAACATTTGATCCCTGAATGATTTGTGAGCGAGAGCTACACTGTTTGAAGAACCATAACTCGAGAACCAATTTGAGCTAGAATGAAGAACCCAAAGTGATTTTGTAGACCATAGGATGCGCTACAAAATGGCCATTTGGGCTGGGAATTGATTGGTCCAGTGTTGGCCTGGTTTTGGGCCAAAAACGGGGGCCCGATTTGTGCAAACATTTGGCCCATAACTCGGCCAATTGCTGGGCCACCGGGGAGCTGAACAGGCCATTGGAGGGGGCACTCTTTAGGCTCCCGAATGGCATTTGGATTCAAATTTTTAGCGGTTGCTGAAGAGAGAAATAACGCAGAACCTTTTCGTTCTCCTGCAAGGACATTGACGAGCCATAACCTGATAAGGAACTCAGCCAGAAGAGCGATCCCAACAATGATTGGATAGAGCATAGTAAAGGCCAAAAGTGGATGTGCTAAAAATTACAATTGGACAATTTTGATTTGCTATTGCAATTTTTTGGTGTCAAACGAATTTTTAGGAGAGAAAAGAATAATCGAATAAAAGGTTTTATTCGATAAATGCCAAACAACTAGCTACCCAAACTATTTTTACCTTCTTTTTGACTACTAGACAGCAAATGGTTGGAAAAACAACAAAAAATGCATATTTGGCTACCCAAATAGTGGGCTAGTTTTGAATGCTTATATTTTAAGCTGCTTTTCTCGATAAAATCACGCAACGCGAACAGAGATATGTAGAGACTGAGCAAAATCCATAATTTGGATGACGACGACGAACATGATTAGACGGGACTTTTGTGTTTTGACGATTTTTATTCCGTCAAAGTTTAAGCTAAATTGGATCAGTGGTGAATGTTGAGTGGTGGATAGCGCATCCGTGGCCATTTTATAGTGCCCTTCTGGATGGAGTGGAGTTTCATTCCCACATTCAAATGGTACAAGCAGTGTTTTCAAACTCCGACAATCGCGGGTCTGCGATCGCCCATTTTTAATGGGCAAACAGACGCCCAGCACATTTTCAAATCCGCCGTAGTTTGAATGTGGCGGTTCATTCTTGCTCGACGAGTAGACCCACCCCACCCCAGCGACATTTTGAAACATAACTTTGGAAAGAATGAAGCTTGTACATTTATTTCCATATTCTATTGGAGCGTGAGATGTTCTCTATCGAATGGTATATTCAGCTTCAGACAAGCTCAATTTTTGGCCAAGTTATGGCCAAAAGTCTGAAAAATGCATCAATTTTGAATTTTTTTGCCCATAACTTGGCCAAAAATGGATCAAGAGTTATGGCCAAATGTTTGCACAAATCGGGCATTTCCCCCGTTTTTGGCCCAAAACCAGGCCAAAACTGGGCCAATCAATTCCCAGCCCTGAACTTTTGCCACTCTGCAGTTCAGGCTTGATCTGATCGAACAGGCAGTTTAAGGGTTTAAGCTAGAAAGAGAGATCAAACGAATCAATCGCCCTCATCGCGATCCCAGGTGCATTTCGTATGTGAGCGTGCCGCGCATTTGGGCAATGTTGAACGCGGTCAGCATGGAAAAGGCGTTGTCGTCCAGCTGGGCTATTTGCTGAACGCGCACAAAAATCGATTGTGTGTGGTCTTTCCGAATGTCGGACAATTGGGCTCCAGACGAAAGTAATAAATGTCAAATTTTGATCTAAGCCCAAACAAGCCAAGCCTATTTAGGCTAGGCCTAAGCTTACCTAATTCTAAGCCCAAAGTGTAGCCAATCGTTGAAATTTTAGCCTAAGCCTAAGCCTAGCTTAAGCCTAAACAAACATAAATTACTAAGCCTAAGGTTTAAGCCTATTTCTTATCCTAAATTGTAGCCAAGTTTATTTTAAAAATTTCTCATTTGGTGCCCAATTATACGTCTTTTTTGGTGCCGAATTATCCAACTTTGGTCTGGAGCCCAATTGTCCGAACACTCCGTTCCCATTTTGGGCATTTGCCTCCGCCCGGGTGAGCGTCATCAGCAGCCGATTCATGCGCTGAATGCTCTCCGGAGCGCATTCGGCGGCACCAGTCTGCGCCTGGGTCAGCTCGCTCAACACAGCCAGGTACTTCTCGCGCAATTGCGCCAACAGGAGGCGCGCCTCCGAACTCAGCCGGGGCACTATTTTTGTGATTGAGAGAAGGTCAAATATCGATTAGTTTCGAATTGGAAAATATGGATGTTTTGATCACACATAAACTATTGATCATTTGATACAAAAACTCAGCAAAATCGAGTTTTCTATGAATATAAAAAATCGATTTTAAGGTCAACATGGCCCGAAAATACGATTTTGATTAAAGCGTAAATGATAGATTTTCAAGAAAATTGGGTTTTTCGTTAAAACGTGAATTATCGATTTTTGATCAGTACAACTGAAAATATCGATTTTTTAAGTAAAACATAAATGATAGATTTTCAGTCTTAAAAATAATGTTTTTTGTTAAAGTATACAAAAAAATTTTTTTAACCCAAAACATAGCTTAAAATATTGATTTTTCAAAAAAGTGTTTATTGATTACCTGGAGTGTAGAAGCTAAGCACACGCAGAATTGCATATTCCGCCTCAGTGATGTGCATCTCGCGAAATGGTTGGACCTGTGTGTGCAAAAGGGAGTGTTGCCTTTACGTTTAAATGAGATTCAACACTCAACCAGTGCATCCATTGCCATCTGAATGGTGTCGGTGAACATCTCTCGCAGTCTGTTCAGTGTTTTGTAGCATATTCATTTGCATTTTAATTGGTGTCGGACAATTGGGCTTCAAAAATTTTTCGGACAATGGACTCCAAATGAGAAATTTTAAAAATAAACTTGGGGCTACAATTTAGTCTTGGAAATAGGCTTAAAAGTAGGATTGGGCTCGTTTAGGCTTATTGAGGCTTAAGCTAGGCTTAGGCCTTGCATTGGCTTAGGCTAAAATTTCAAAGCTTGGCTACACTTTGGGCTTAGAATTAAGCTTATGCCTAGGTTTGCATGGACTAGTTTAGGCTTAGATCAAAATTTGACATCCATAACTTTTGTCGTCTGGAGCCCAATTGTCCGGCATTCTTTTAATTTTGCCTACCCGGCGTCCAGTTTGGCCAACTCCTCGCGGCTGAGCGGGAAAAAGTGGTCACAGCTCAATGGAATGCCGTCAATGTCCATCTGGGAGGCGCGGTACGAGACCAGCAGCCATGTGCAACGCAGCGAACGACGCGTGATCAGATGCAACTGAACAGGGGGGATACTGATCAGCATGATCAAATAGAGATGATCAGTGATCTTTCGGATATATCAGTGATTGCCTCAGTTAAAGATTCAGTGATCGCCTCAGTTTCAGTTACAATGAACTTTTAACACTGATCAGTGATCGACTCAGTTAAATTGAATATTTTTAAGGCTGATCAACGATCGCCTCTGGTCGCCTCAGTTCAATTCTCACACATCCTTATTGAATTTTTAACGCTGATCAATGATCGCCTCAGTCACATTGAACGTTTTAAACTCTGATCAATGATTGCCTCACATCGCCTTATTGAACTTTTTAGCGCTGATCAATGATTGCTTCAGTTCAATTGAACGTTTTTACTCAATAATCTATGAAAATGGATATATTCTGATCAGTTATTACTTATTAGTAATCTTCAAATGTAACGTTCAAAATGATCCCTTTGATTGTGATAAGTCCAAATGAACTTGCCCAATCCTGTTCCGCGAATTGGGCGCGTTCAGGCAGATTGCTGGCCCAGTCAAAGTAGTGGACCAGTAGGCGAGCATAGAGTTGCGCGAACACATTCGGATGGGTCAGTTTCGTTGAGGACCAGGCCATCTGTTCCGCAAACGGTCAAACATATGCACAGGTTGTTTCGAAAATTTTCAGGTAAGACCTTGCTTTCAGTGGATCAATTGCAATTAATTAAAACATTAAAAGTCAATTGATTTGCTTCTGGATATTGTTTAAACACTTTTAAATAATTTGATCACTTGATACTGGGTGATCAATATACCTTTGATCAGTCCCAGATCATAATTGATTGCTCAATTTAATAATTTTTTCTGACTTCACATTGTCTCTGCACTGTTTTTGTCTTGCTTACCGGCACTCTGTTGCAGACCATTCCAGGCTGTCGATAGGCCATCTGGACGGGCACCTCCAGATTGAGTCGACCTTGTTCAGCTCCAGTCGAATTGGAGCTTTGTCCAGCAATTGGACTTTCACAGAACAAATTGCAAAGGCGTTCCAGCGCCACAAAGTAGTCCGTAATGGAGCGGAAGCAGTGCTGCTGGGAACCAACCGACGATACCATTGACGATGGGATGACACCAATCGCCTGTTGTCTCTGAGAACTGGTGCACACCAATGCGCCCTGTGTCACCATCTGGGTCTGCAAACAATATATTATTATTAGGGACCGGATTTCTAGGTTTTTACCATGGACTAATTTTTGCTTTTTTTCATTTGTTCCAATAATCTTCTCCAAGAATGCCTTACATTTTCAAAAATTCCTACAAAACTTAAAAGTTGCTAAGAATAAAATCTAGTCTGTAATTATTGTGCAGAAAAGTGTGCTCTTTAGTAATATACACTTGCAAACAAACCAAAATTTGATGGTCAACAATTGACTACTTTTTGCTTTTTTGATCAGTGGTACTTACAATCTTCTCCAAGAATGCCTTACATTTTCAAAAATTCGAACAAAACTTAAAAGTTGCTAAGAATAAAATCAAAACAAGTAACTTTGTTCAGCTATTTGTTAGCTTTAATTTGATATCAAGTAATTGATATCTCATCAAGTTTCCAGAAAGTTCTACTGTTTTATAGAAGATTACCTCCAAAAATGGCTCAATATGTTTCAAAAATTCCTCAATCTTTTGGACTTGCATTGAGCACTTGATTGTGATGGATGAGGTGCCCTTGTTGTGCGCTGGCGTCCGAAGAGTTTGTTGCGATTTGGGTGTTTGCGCCATGCGTCGTCTCCTCTTCTCTGTTGGCGTCGTCTTCCGGGCTGCCCAACGAGGGCGGACTCTCCGCTACCGCTGCTGCAACCGGCGCATGTTGGCGGCCCCAGTCGCCTTGGACCACTGAAAAGGTGAAAATTGAAAAGTAGACAGAGAGAGTTGGGGCCCCGTAAATTGTTTTTTTGGTCATGCTCATACGCCAAGAAGGAGTCAAAGCAGCTCAGGTCAATTCCAGAGATCAATATTAGTTTGGTCAGTTTTTAATTGATTGATTTCCCATTGATTAAATGGACGAATTTTGTGTATGTCTTCGGGTGAACGACTTGAACTTGATTTGAACTTGAGGGCATCAAGTTCGAGCAGTGCATGGATCAGGGAATCCCTGCATTTAAGAAGAGTGCTAAATTTTCGGCTCCACACTTTACGCGTCCAAACGCGCAATGTTTGGCCAATTAGCTTGAGCTTAAGCTTAAAGGCGCAAAAGCCAAAAATGCACCAGGGCTGCGCCGAATTCGAACGTCGAACATCGAACGTTTGGCTCAGCCCTTGTGCCTCTCACTAGTCCATACCCTCCACTGACGTCAGTTAGTGTGAACTGTGAACCAATTGGAGACCGGAGCATATTAATTAATACATCTGGACAAAGTTATGACATGCCAAAATATGCTCCAGTTGGCTCACTATCTGACATCACACATCAACGGGGGGTAAGGCCTGGCACCTGGCAGGTGCTTAGGAAAGATATTGATTGGACGCGTGAAAGTCGTTTGGACGCGTAAAGTGCAATAGCACCAAATTTTTAGTCAATTTGCATTGGAATTGTCTATTTCTGCGATTACGCATAATTAATGTGGCCTTACATTGGGGATTCAGCCCGACCGCCAGACACTTTTGCATGCGACAGGCACGACAGGCGTTGCGATACTCTAAAAGCAATTCATTAATCACATTTGGATTTGGTCTTTCCGCGCCCACTTTTGCTCATTTCGCAGTTGTGCGCACGTGGGCACTCGTAGGTTTTGCGAAAGCGTACCGTGCGCCGAAAAAAGCCTCAAAAAATTGAAAATGAATAAAATGCGCGCCGTTTATTGGCCATTTTTGCCTTTGCATCCGCTGCAACACAGGCTCCCGTAGTGCATTTTCGCCGAGGGCTCACCGCACACGCGGCAAAGCGACTCCATTTGGAGACGAAAAATCACAACACTACAAGACCTTCTATAGTTTAAATTTTAAAATTTGGCTTAAAGTTAAAATGATTAAAAAGTGAATGTGCATATTCACTGATTTGCACTTAGTGAATAGGTATGCATATTCATTATTCACGGATTTCGCACTTTCACTGCGACATATACAAAGGAACAATTGAGAAAAACAAGGGATGAAAAGTCTGTGGCAATATGTCACAATTAGTCCCTATTTCAAACTCTTCGGTTCATTGCCTGAACAATGTTAATGTGGTAAAATCATTTGCATTTGTTTTAAAATTTTGAACTTTCACAACGATTTTTAAATAAAATAAGCCAAATTTGATCAATAGGTTCAGGTCAGATCGCGCAAAAAGGTTGTCCCCTTTTTTTGGGTGATATCTCCTCTATATTTGATGAAATGAATAAAAATGGGAATGAAACAATGAAACTAGGGGTAAATTTGCTGACGGTCATGGCCTCTCAAAGTTAGCTCAGAACTCGACTCTAGTGGCCTCTCAAAGTTAGCTCAGAACTCGACTCTAGTGACCGTCAAATAATTCTGAAAATCCGACTTTTAGAAGCTTATCAGGTTATGGAGCTCAAATAATCGGCCACATGTGTCTTAGCGTCGGATTCATTCAGCTAATGGATGCCCATGTTTGGCGCCGCGCAAAGTTAATGGCCCCAAAAGGAGAGTGGCGACGGAAGAGCCACCCGGGGGGCAACACACGGAGTTTTGTGTTTGTTATTTATTGCTATGGGAACGGAAAACAGAGCGCACCGCAACCGGCCAAACAGGCGCATTTCAGCGATGAACTCTTCAGGTGCCGAAGAGTGTTTGACAGGGGCCATAACTGTTTAAGGCAATGAATATGAATGGGAAAGGTTTAAAGTTTAAAGAGTAGTGCTCTATCCAATGGCCTAAACAGCTCCCCAGTTCGCCTAGATTTGGCCAAGTTATTACCAAATGTTTGGAAAAAGCGGCCAATTTCGAAGTTTTTTGAACATAACTTGTCCAAGAGCGAACCCGCAATTTAGGCTTCAACCCATTTTTAGCTTCCATAAACCTTATCCAATGAGTTAAAAACTCTGTTTTTAACTTCCTTCGCATTGAGACTCGACAAGAAAGTAATGATATTTCGGATCAACTGCACTTTAGGTTCCAATTGAACATAGAAGAATAAAAGTTCAAGCACCAAGGCTCGAACATATCCGTATTCCATATCTCTTCCATTTCATAGAATGCAATTGAATCGTTGAATCCGCGCACTGAAGTAAAGAGTGGGCATGGATCCTGTGGGCTGCTTTGTTTGCCGCCATTTTGCGCACTCCCAGCACATTAGTGACCTCGCTTTGTCGCACCAAATTTGGGAGGTGAAAGTGCAAACAATCTGGGAAGGGGATGCGCCCATCCACTATAGCACATGGACAGCCACACTTTATTATTGTTTGTCCCAAAAACATCGTTATGGGCCTCCAAAGGAAGCGGCCGCAACACTCTCTGTTCAAACTGATGTTCGTGCTCTCACTGTTCCACACGGCATTGCTCTATCGGCATTTGGTGCGCTAAAATTAAAGCCAAAAAAATTTGATTCAAAGGTCATTTTGGCGCCCAAAATGAGTGCCCTCTCCAATGGCCTGTTCAGCTGCCTGGTGGCCCAGCAATTGGCCGAGTTATGGCCAAATGTTTGCACAAATCGGGCATTTCCCCCGTTTTTGGCCATAACTCGGCCAAAACTGGACCAATCAATTCCCAGCCCAAATGGCCATTTTGTGGCTCATCCATAGCAATATCTAATCACTTTTTGGATCTCCCTTCTAGCGAATTCCATTGTTAAGTTATTCTTGAGCCCAGACTGCACGACTCTCATTTTGGCAGTCATTTATTTGGGCGAAAAAACATAAGGCCAAGACGAGTATTGTAAAAGAGGAGACGGACTATTGCCTAAATACCCAATTAATTTTATCTACCGTAAATCCTCTAATTGAACGGCCCCCTCTAATATAACGGCCCCCTCCAATAGAACGGCCCTCTAGAGGCAGGTTGAAAAATAGAACGGCCCCCCTCCAATTGAACGGCCCCCTCTAATTGAACGGCCCTCTCCAATAGAACGGCCCCAATTTCAAAGACCACGAATTTAATTGACAAAATAAAAAAAAGACGACGGATCGATTTTATCACATATAGGTAGGAAGGTAGGTACTCATTTTTAAGTATTTACAAACGTGTCAAATTTAATGAATTGTATTACTTGCGGAAACGCTGCTAGTGGAGCTCATTCATGTGGCAGCTGTAATTCAATTGTGCATGCAATTCCTCCTTGTTCCAAACCATTAGAAGGAGAAGATGAAGGATTTGGATCCTTAGTTCTTTGCAAGGCTTGCGTCGATAAGAAAGGTGATTGCTCTACTAACTGCTAATTCATAGCTATCTAGATAGGTATTTAAACTTTAAATATCGATTTTTTGAGTGATGAGTCAATGGAACTGTAACGGGGCTGTCTCAATCTGGTGTTTTACCTAGATCATTATTCTCTATCGTCATTTTTGTCAAATTTGATTACCTATACCCACTTACTATATACAGAATTACAGGTTTTGTCTAGTAAAATATGTTGTGTTACATTAATAGAACGGCCCCCTAGAGTAAGGTTGAAATATACAACGGCCCCCCTCTAATAGAACGGCCTCCTCCAATAGAACGGCCCTCTAGAGGCAGGTTGAAAAATAGAACGGCCGGCCGTTCAATTAGAGGATTTACGGTATGTAAAACCAAAAGGACACCAGAACACACAATCCGATGGGCACTTTGGGGTTCGGGGACAGGCGAACATTTTGTATTTTTGTACTCAGTCATATCTGTGTTTTCAGTCCCAAGGTGCATCAGAGCAATGCCGGGAAAGGTGTGAAAAAAATTTGGACGAAAATTGAAATTTGGAGCCCAAACGAGAAGTCGCACGCAATTCTTATGATGCCTCGCCCAAAATAATTCCAATTTTTTGTCAGACCCACCCTTTGGATTGCGCAATTTTGCTCCCAAGACAATGGAATGGATCCCAAATGAGAAGCACAGAAACCGTTCGATTTTCATTTGTCTGGCCAATTCCCACGGGAAATCCAAAAATGTGACCATTTTGGGAGGCATTTTCGGTCCCAAAATGGAGCAGATTTTCTCTCCAAAAAAGCACAAAATTGGCGGTTTTTGTATTGAAAATGTTTGCTAAAGTCGCCCCAATTGGGAATATTACGTTCACATTTTGGCTGAGAAGAAAGAGCCTCTGGCGGCCAATGGACTTTTGAACACTTTTGAAAACAATTCTCGGAAAGTTGCGGAGAAACAATTATTTATTGGTACCCACAGAGGGACAAAAGGGGCAACAGAAAGCGCGGGAAATGCGCGGCGGTGAGAATGAATGGATATTATTGAATAATGGACGCGAAAACAATTCGACCGGACCAAAATCTGCAGACACTTATTATGGGCTTTTGCTTGAGTCACGCGCCATTTAGCACTTTTTAAAAGGGAGACGGGAAATTTATTTCTACTAAAAACGTAAAAACTAAAATCTAAAGGCGCAGATCCTTCTATTTTCCAAAAGGTTTATTGTCACAAAATCCAATCCCCCCAATATGGTCAATGTTGACTGACCATGATGGACTTGGAGAGGAGATTTGGCTGATGGACCATGAAGTCAAATGTGGAGGCCATCTATGTATAATTTAATTTTGAATCCATTCCATCTCAAAACCGAGAACTGGAAAAACGAAAAGATAATCCAATAGAGCATATTATTAACAAATAACAATTATTAAGACAAATTTTAAGCTCAAGAATGACTGCAAATGCTGCCGTTTGGGTGTCCCAGCCATCAAGCCATCATTAGGCTTGTCTAGACGCGGTCAAACGGGACCCTTTTTAAATTGAAGCGAAAATGGAGATGGAATTGAAGAAGGCCAACATCCCCTCCCCCTTTTGGCAGTATGCCGATTCTGATTGGATTGGACAGAACTTTCAGTGTCCCCCTTTTGTTGTACCCTCAGTGTGGTGCAGATTGAGTCACTTGTTGCCTTTGATTCGGAGGAATTCAATCCAATTTGATCCACAGTTTTGAGAGCAAATCCAATAAAGTGAAGTGACTACATCCAGAGAAGGCATCAAAAATGAAAACAAACATGGAATGAAGCCAAATCGGGAATATGGAATGAAGACTAACTACATATCTCGAGTTTTTGAGTAAATGACAGCCTTAGGTTTGCATTGGATAGGGGAAATAGCCCTCTGCTAAAGTTAACTAACTCTTATTCGCAGTTTCTCTGGAAGACGAGAAATCAAACAAAATTGGCGGAGATTTGAATTTGAGTCAAACCATCTACCCATTCATTCATAGTTGCTTTGGCGAGATCGGTCAGGACCGGGACAGAAGTTCTTCTGCGCCACAAATGGGCAAGAAACTAAATATGCCGATGATCAGGGTCGAACCCAGTTCGATCAGAGCATTGAAAAGGAAAGGCGAATACGGCACTGCCCCATCACTTTACATCTGTTTTAGTTCTTCACCGAAAAATAGACATTTATGTGTCCATCATCTCAAACAATAATTTATTACACCAAATGTGGCGCTGTCTGCATCTGCACTCTCTTCCTCATCTCAGTGGGGGTTGTGCACGTCAGTGCAAGTTGTCTTCCGAGTTGTTGGCGGAAACGCCCAGAATCGCCTTCTGCCGCGACAAAATTGCGGGACAGCAAAATAGCAGGTAAAAAGGGAATTGAGTGGGCTGGCGGTTGATTGAGGTTGAGGTATCCACACGGCATTGGAATGTTTCAGATTTCGAATTGCGGAAAGAGTTCAGGGCCACCTTGGAGAATGGAAAATTGCTGGACGCGGCTGAGGCATTGGGGAACGCGTTCGGAGCAGAGACTGAGGCCAACTACAGAGAGTTGGAGTCGGCAAAAGACCCGAGTGGAAGCGAATTGGGCGCACTGAAGGCGAAAGTGTTTCCCGAGATATTGCGGGAGATGCGCGTCAGGGACTCCAATTCGGGCTTCCACCTGTCATCGTAAAATTCGGGGATGGAACACTCGATTCCATCGCCGTTTTGCAGTCTCGGAGTTGACCTGGACACCATCAGCGCGGACAACTACAGCCAGCACTTTGAAGCAGCACTCGCCAAACACCAACCGGGCTATGACTCTGATTTTTTGAAACGCGTGAAAAAGAACCACGTAGACGAGGTTATTGAGGGGGAACACAAAAAAGCGCTGCTGAAAGAGTCGGGAGACGAGATAAAATAAAAGTGACATTGTTTGAATGACAAAAAATCGATACGTTTAACAAAAAATCATTTCTTTGTATAGGACGATGAAGATTCCCTAAAGCCTTTTTTGATAGAATGTAGAGACACAATTCCTGATGAGGCTGACCGAAAAGAGTGAACGCGCGAAAGAATCGGCAGAGAACTTGCGGACAGTGCTCAAGGCCATCGCCAGATTTGCGGAGGGAACTCGCTCGGGCGAACATTTTGATGACCTCCGGGACGAATTTGCCCGGTTGAAAAGGGACCACGAGCAGTTTTTTGGAAAACATTCGTCAATCCTGATGAACGCAAGCGAAAGGAGGCTGGCTGCTCTGCTGGAGGAGACCGCGAAAATGTGCGCAAAAATTGAACAGGCGTATGACTAATGGCGCTAAGGGATTTCAAAATTCAAAAGCGTCAATCTGTCTGTCACTCCCAAGTTCCCATATTCGCATCCCCACTCACACTGGTGACGAGTTTTTTCATCCGGGGAATCACCGCTGTGCTTCCCACGGTTTTCCTCGTCTTTCTCAACTCCCTCTCTGTTGCTGCTTTATTAAATTATTATCGCTATTTTTTTGTAATTCTGAGCATTGACATAAAATCGTCCATTTGAGACCATTTGGGAAACGGGATCGTCTCTCTTTTCGAAAAAGGTTAGTGCCAATATAATTGATTTGCTCGTTCTGTTGCTCTTCTGTTGGTCCCCACCATGGTTGTACCGTTTGGGCGAATTAAGCGGCTCCGCCAACGGATTGCTCACATTTCGGGTTGGGCGTAACAAAATGAGCGCAATGATAGCAGCAGAACGCAGAGGAGAGCGGCGGCCGCGGGTGAATCCTTCCTCCCCAACAGCAGGCACAAAAAGTTATGTTCGCGTAAATTACCAATTTCCTGTCTTTCCCCATTTTGGCTGCGCGAGCAGAACAGGAATGCTGTTATCGCTGCTCTCTCTCCCCAGCAAGGAGCCGCACCGCTTTTTGCTCCGGGGCAAAACCTTTTGCGCATGATTGGATGGATGGGGGGAGGGAATGGGCAGACGGACAAAGCCTTCATTAAGTTGGGCAGCCGAGGAGAAGACGCTCCGCGAACAACAAACAGCCCCAGCAGCGAGGTTTTCCTTGTTCTGGCGGAGCAAAGGGACGCGGGAAATTGGACTGGTTCCACCCGTTGCGCGCTGCAATTGACTCTTTATAAGGGAGGCGCAACCGAGGGGCTCAACCAGAGACAAGAAATGTCCTCCGAAACGAAGATAGTCATCGGGGTTGCGTCCGTGTGCTCGCTGGCCGCCATCCTGGCCACGCTGGTGGTGGTGCCGCAGCTGTACCAGCAGATCAACGAGCTGAACAGCCGCGTCATGGACGGAGTGCAGGCGTTCCGCGTGAACACCGACTCGGCCTGGACCGACCTGATGGAGGTGCAGATCAGTGTGACGCCGCCCAGCCGTCCCCGCGAGAATCCGTTCAACTCCATCTTCATGCGCCCCAAGCGTCAAGCGGGTCTGCCGCCGCAGTGTGTGTGCCAGCTGCAGCAGCCGACTTGTGCGCCCGGACCCCCCGGGCCTCCGGGACCGCCCGGACCCTCGGGACAGCCAGGAGGGCCAGGCCAGCCCGGAAACCCTGGACCGCCCGCGCAGCAGCCGCCACCCTGCCCAGAGGCCCCCACTGCCTGCCAGAAGTGTCCTGCTGGCCCGCCCGGACAGCCCGGAGGACAGGGACCGCCTGGACCGCCCGGAAACGACGGAGGACCTGGACAGCCCGGCCAAGGAGGCGGACAGGGCCCGCCCGGACCGCCTGGCCCACCTGGACCGGCAGGAAACCCAGGACAGCCTGGAGGACCCGGCCAGCCCGGACAGCCTGGAAGCCCTGGACAGCGCAGGTGAACTTGGGAGTGTTGGGGACCCAAATGATGGTTGCTGTTCCAGCTCTGTTGTGCCCGGACCGAAGGGTCCGCCCGGAAACCCCGGTGGACCTGGACAGCCCGGCGGACCTGGACAGCCTGGTCAGCCCGGAGGACAGGGCCCGCCTGGACCGCCCGGAGCTCCCGGTGGACCTGGCCAGCCCGGCTCGGACGGCCACCCGGGACAGCCCGGCCAAGCTGGTCAACCCGGACACGACGGCGCCTACTGCCCGTGCCCGCCGCGCACCAGCGTGTTCTCGCGTCGCACCCGCGTCAAGGCCTAGATGTGACAGAAGCAACTTGGTCGTGGGAGAAGAGAATATATCTGCTGCAAATTCACAGTCCAAAACGTGTCTACGAAGAAAACACAATTGCCAAAATCAATGCAATAATTTTCGCATTGGAAAAGGAAGAAAAAGACACAATGCACAGCAAACTCAATCCATCAGCTACACTGATATGTGAGATATCCCGATCCCGTCTGCTGGGGAGGGCATTGAGGTGCAATTGCTCCGGGAAAGGATGCGAGTGGCCGAGTTGGGGAAGCGGCTGGCAGAGACCAATTTGGATGGAGAGCATGAGGAGGGAGAAGTTGGAAAGGGAGCTGGAGGCACTCAAGGCAGAATACGCTCGGAAATTGGCCAATTGCCGAATGGAAGAATAGGGCCGAAAGAGGAAAAGGTGGAAGGGGGTAAAGAGGGGAAGGCACTGTTGTGGATTTGCAGGAAAACCGCTGGTGAGACGGTGATAAAATGTTGGATGGCCACCAGTGTGCGAACGACAGGCAACTTGGCCAACCTGGTTGGCGCTGTGGCAAGGGCAAATGCGCTGGAAGTTGGTGATTCGTTGTAAATGTGTCCTCACTCTTTTGTCCCAAACACAATTAGCAATTATATGCAACCAACCCATTCTGACGAAAGTAGATTCAGTCACCGGACGGGGTGCAGCTGGAGGATTTCCCGCGCTGGAAGCGCCTGGGCTGGACGAATAATGCAATGCAAACTCGGTAAGCAAAAAATGCCTATCGGTGTCCCCAGTCCCCACCGCTACCTATGTTGGAAGGGGTCTTCGGCGAGGAAATTGCACTAGTTTAAAACTTTAAAATCACTTCATTTATTTGGCCAAAACACATAATTTAACGCAATACATTTAAAACAAAATAGATGCCAGCTGGCATGATCGAGAAATAATAGTTTAATATCGAATGAGACCATTTGAATCAGATTTACGCAAAAGAAGCTTCTAGTAATCAGACTTCGTAGTCCAGTGGAATATCAAGTTCACCCTCCATGGCATCGAGCAGGGCCTGCTTCATCTCCTCATATGGTGGCACCTTGTCGAATCTGTGTGGATCCATCGGCTCGATGTACTTGTAGACGAGCAGTCCCAGAACGCCTGCGCATCCATTCAGAAGATTCCCGTTGTTGAGCAATTCGGTCTTCATTTCGCGTGCAACGTGGAGCTGACAACCGTTCCATGGCAATGCGCCTTTCGAGAGTACGACGAGCATGTAGAGCCTGAACAAATGCGTTTGCAGTGCCATAAAATATCATCCCCCTACCAAGACTCCAGGTCGTCGTAGCGTCCAGTATCGAAGCCTTTGCTTGCTCGTACCGATGCATAAGGAACCGTTCCCGAAAAGTATCCATTCCCACCGCGTGACTTCTCAGGTCGTCCCGTTTGCTCATTTATGAAGCGCTTTGCGAGTCCGAAGTCCAGCAGATAGATGTTCCGATTGTCTTCTCCGCGTCCTATGCAAACGCTTTCGGGTTTGATGTCTCCATGGATGAAGCCGAGAGAGTGCAGCTGCTTGATGGCTTCGAGCGACTTGTAGGCGATGCGCAACATCGATTGTTGCGAAAACACTCCTTCAGGCAAGGCAGTTTGAATGGTCCGCAGATTTTGTCCTTTGAGCTGAAGCGCGGCAAAACGACTTCCATTTGGGTGGAAACCCTGAAGCAGCTTGTTTTGATATTTTTGACCGAATTTTCAAACAAAAAACCTCGCAAATGAGATGTGGAATCGCTGAGCACAACTCCTCTCTGGCTTTTCGCATCACTTCAGCCTCTAACACGATCGTCTTTGCGTCCGCTCGGTGCACCAGCTTTATGGCCACGTCAAATTGCCCCGCAGCCGAGGTTGCCAGTCCCGCGTGCACCTCGACGAAGGCAACGCGGCTGATTAGAGCAGTCGAACGTAGAGTCCAGTTGCCAGAAGTGAATTCAGTGCCGACCTCCATTACGTCACAATTTAGGGGTAGTCAGTTATTGCGTAATTTATTATTTATTCTGAAAAGAAATAAGCGTAGAGAACGGGCAATGGAAAATGGCGCTAAAATTCTGTTGTGTTATTCAGAAATCTAACATCAATACATCTCTTGGCCCAATCTTCATCACCATTTATATATTACTAACAAAAAATCACCCCAATTTAAACCCCCTTTTTATTCACATTGTATAAGTGATACTCACAATGTATCCTGCAATGAATAAATAAATAAAAATAAATAAATAAATAAATAAATTCAAGATTGTGGAGATTTACTTTATTAAAATTGTAATGTGAAAAGTATGAAACATATGAAAAATAATATTTGATTACAATACAATAATCAATAATGGAACATTGGCGAAATGTCAACATTATAATTTCTTATCCAATGTTTCCAAGTTTCCATACACAACAAATTCAGTCACTGAGATAGATAGATGTAGTGTAGTCACTAATTTTTAATTCAAAATGCTTTGTTTCATCGGTTGAAACTTGAAATTGACGAGGAAAGATTCGCCCGAATCTACGTTCCTCCCAAA
The DNA here is from genome assembly GCA_013357305.1 of Radopholus similis. Lineage (NCBI taxonomy): Eukaryota > Metazoa > Nematoda > Chromadorea > Rhabditida > Pratylenchidae > Radopholus > Radopholus similis. Next base: position 4,986 of record VAHH01000369.1, on the reverse strand, counting down.
GGGAAGAATTCGCCCGAATCCACACTCAAATCGATTGAAGTTGCATAGGGAGAATTCGCCCGAATCCACGTTCTCCCAAGGGAAGAATCCGTCCGAATCCATGCTTAAGGAAAATATAAAATATGACAGTACTTTGATTGAGTTCACGTCACGAATCTCAGAAAATTTGGCCGATTTTTGATCATTTTCATCAATTGCTGGTCCAGCACATCAAATTTCTAACAAATTGTTGAATCTTTTGTCTTTTTATCATTAAAATTTGCAGAAAATCTACTTTGCCAACAATGCCACCAACACGCGATTATAGGAGAGTGGCATGGCCGAACATGACTGGTTAGAACTTAGAACATTTTTAAATATGTAAATTGATCTTTTTCAGAGGACGAGAAAAGGATTCTGCGCAACAAACAAAAGCGAGAATCAGCAGCACGTCGCGGTCGAGACAGAAAGGGTGAATACCAGCGGCACAAACAACGATGTCAGATGGGCCAGATAGCCCCCAAAAAAACGGAGTGTGGAAAAACGGCAACGAGACACGTGGGTAACAAACATGTTGGCGAATAAATAAATGTTCGTCTTCAGCGAGCTGGAAAGAATTTACAGAGCGCGTCGCAGTGAACAGAAGGTTATACCATACACAATTTGTTTATATTTAAAATGCCTGTATTCGTTTCCAATTTTAGCGACAGCAACAATTCTCGAGTCTTCAATCCACTGTTGGATCATCAACTCGGTGCATGCCAACCAAGATGATGAATGCTCAACAATAGCGAATCCATCAAAACGATCGGCGGTGACGAGTGTCGCAGGAGGCTCTAATGAGGTAATGAGTAATGAGCAATTAATCTTAATGACATTGACATTTGACTACATATGATGAAAGAAAAACTGCTGTTCCTTCAAATTTAGGTAAATTGGCACGAGCTAAGACGACTGTTCCGCCTGAGTCTACTTCTACTGTTGCCACATTCACGTACGAAGAAGACCAGCGACCGTCGATATAGTGAGTTTTTTGTAAAACTTATTATTTATTAACCCTTTTCAAAATTCAGCTGATCTCTGACGGTGATCCATTCCTGAGCTCGACCATGGGCGAGGATTACGAATTTTTATGATTTATGTCGAATTCAGTGTATCACTTTTGGTCAAGGAATAAAATATATTTTAATCAATTGTTCCCTCGAGATTCTCTCACTTCTAGGTGCGAGTTGCTTTCTGTCCGACAATCCACAATAGGCCATTGGGGAATGTGTGTGTCTAGCGCACAAAAACAAATAGCGTTTGAATTCCGTTTGCCTTCTTTATCTCTTATCTGTCTCTTCGCAATTTTGGAATACAATAAATGTTAAAAATCAGCCAAATGTGCCATTGAAACATTGGACATGTCCCTCTGCTGGTCCTCCCGTTCACATGAGCCCCGGGTAGGCGGTGGCCAGACAGAAGTTGTGCTTGTCCTGCCCCCCGACGGCGCAGTCCTGCAGATAGGAGGTCACGAAGCAGTCCGAGCCCTGGATCTTGAAGCGGCACTTCTGGGGCCCGGTGTGGCCCAGCATGCACACCGTCAGCAGCGAAAAGTCGAACGCTGCAAATTCACCCGTTGGCTCTTTTGATTTAAGTAGTTCAATTCGGTCTCACCTGGCGACGTCCGAATGAGGAAGCCGCCCTTCTGTTTGGTGTGTCCGCCCCAGTTGTACTGGATCTGGGCGCAAAAACAGGCAATTAAAAGAAGCAATTGCCACTCCCTTATTTATATTCTCAATGCCAAATCCCATTGGACATTTGGTCCAATTTCGTTTTTTGTGTTTTTACCGTCCCAATGGCGTCCTTGTTCGCCCGGGCGTAGTAGCCGTGGTAGTCGATGTCGCCCGCCTTCTGCTCCAAATAGTAGCGCACCCAGTTGTGGTGGCCGTCCACAATGTCGCCCTTCCACTCGCCGCTGAACACGTGCTCCCAGCCTCAAACAGTCGGAACATGATTTGAATTTTTAGCCTTAAACTTCAGCGGTCAAGAATTTGAATTTTTAAATAATTTCCGAATAATTCGTTTTTCGCATTCCATTACCGGAACTGCCGTTTGTGGGCGACTGATGCGGCCGCCTTTTGGGCGTCCGGTTCAGGTCGGCCGCCCAGTTCTCGGCGTTTCTCCTTCTGCAGCGCGAGTACAGCCCGAACCAGCGGTCGAAGAGTTCGCTCGTGAACTTGTCGAAATCCCCGCCAGTCTTGCCTGGAACAAATTTATTTCGATTCTTCGAATTTTCGATCGGTCAATTTCCGACCCAGACTGTCCAAGTATTTGTAGGCCGCCTTGAACACGTCGCTCTGGGTGACCAGGGTCCAGAACCGGTCGAATTTGGCGCGTCTCTGTTGGCCCATGGGGGGCTCCTCCTGGCAGGTGGGCGCGTGGAACAGCTTCTGCCCGTAGATGTCCGCAAGGGCCGCGTACAGGGGCCGCTGCAGAAACGACTCGTCGCTGACGACCAGCAATCTGCCGGGGAACGATGGACGGGCAGGGCTTCGGGCAATATTTATTTTTTCTATTTTACAATTTATTGGAGACCCAAATGGAAGTATTTTTTATGTTTAACTCTCTAAGTGAACTTATTAATCGCAATAAAGTTTCGGGGAATTTGCCATGAACAGATATCCAGATCCTAAACAGAATGGCTGATAGATGGTTTCTGATTCTCAGTTTCAATACACAAAGAAATGTTTCCCCAATTTCCCATTCCTTCCCCACTCACGGTCCCAACTTCTCCGCCCTGTCGTGTGCGTGCAGCTGCTGCTGCCAGTCCACCCTGACCACCGACTGGTCCACCCGGTCCGCGGCGTCCAGCTCCCACATCTGGTCCACCACCTCCTGCAGCTGCATCTGCACCGGCGGCTTCACTTGGGCACCAGCTCTGAAAGTGTGCCGGAATCTCAAAGTTTTTACCTGCCATAGCTCAAATCCAAAAAGCGATTCTCGATAGCTTTTGACTTAGGTCCTTTTGAGACGTATCTTATCCCGGAACACTCTCAGATCAAATCACTCAGAGATATAGATAACTTTTGCGAACCCCAAATGCAAAGTGAGTCTCTCACCTGTCCGCCGTCACTTCCTCCACTCCATTTTGACGCAAAGTGCTCGCGTTGGCCGACAAAATTGAGAGAAATATAAGCGCAACAATTACGGCGGAACACATTTTCTCGGAGATTTAACACTAAAATTGAATTTTTTACACTTAAATAGGAATTAAAAATGAATTTTAAACTAAAAAGACGGATGAGATGGGATTTTGGTGCCTAAAAATGGATGAGACTGCTCTGGATTGGTGGTCACCGGTTGTTTTCGGGGACAGCTGACTCAACTGTCCTCTGACTCTGACACACATTGATTTCCCATTCCCTGGGCCAATAGCGAATAAATAAAGAAAATACGCAGTTTTGGTCGAATGAAATGCGTGGAATAAAATTCCGAAATCTTCCAAACTAATAAATGGGCCAAATTTTGGAGTTAAATTTTTGGTCCCAACCAATAATCCGATTGAACATTTTTGGGCAGACTTGAACGGGAAAGGAATGCAAAAAGGCGATTTGACAGAGAAATTCACAAAACGCCAATCGTCCGATGGTCCACTATTTGTTTGGGAATTGGGGGCAGAGAGGGTGGTGATAACTGATAAAGGAGCAGAAGAATGAAACACACATTTGATAAGAAAGTGGGGGAACAGCGGATGGGTGATTAAAAGAAGATTAGAGATTATGGAAGTGCTCGAGAATTTGGACGATATTTGGGGAATTAATTGTCTGAGACTGTTCGAACAGACAATTGGAACTTTGGAATGTGCAATTCCGGTGGATATGCCTATTCCATGCTCACCACAAAGTACTAAGCCAGATCATGATCAGTATCCCCGGGCTTTGACATTTTGAATTGGGTGATATCGATTTGGCTGATACCTGGTCCGTTGCTTTAGTCGAACGGAATATTCATATTTTGTATACATAATTATTAATTAAATTTTAATTTTAACTTTTAAGTGTACAAAATCGCTATTTCCCAATTCCCAATCGTTTGATTTGCAGATTTGCATTTGAATGCAAAATGGACGATGGGAATAGAGAACGAAGGAAGAAGGGCGCGGCAGATGTGGATGTTTCTTCTTTGTTCCAAATTCCAATTTGCAGTGTGCACCAGCGCCTGTCTTCCTGGGAAAATAAAATTTACCTTGAACACGATTTCTTATTCTTTATCATTTGTTTATTTGTTATCCTAATAGGATTGAGCGGGATCGGGATGTTAATATCCTGGGTTTTCAATCTCGACCCCATCTATGGGTTCAATCCCGACGACCCAGTCGGAATGGACGGGATCCCGAAGTCGATCGAACCGGGATTGGGAATGCCATAATCTGTAGCACTTTTAGATTTGGAGAAATTTAGCAATCTCTGATCCGGAGCCCGAATCAAAATCGCGATCGAATCCCGATTTTTCAAATCCCGGAAATCCCGTTCAACACTAATCCTTAACCATAAAACCATTCGACTCAACTCATCGCAATTTGGAATTTGCTAAGTACATATTTGTTTCCCTAACTCTTCAGTCTTCACTAATTCACTATCTCCCCTTCCTTCGGTCAAATGCTCAATTCACCGTTCAGTGACCAGTAATCCATAAGCGCACGGCGAAACAGATTTGGATTAATTCACTTTATATAATTGTTTCTAGATTCTAATTCTGCTCTCAATACTAATAGTTTACAGTTCACCACACAACAGCGAAATGCCGAATGCAGTTGGCATTGATTTGGGCACCAGCAATGCATGCGTCGGCGTCTTCCAACAAGGTCAAGTGCAAATCATCGCGAATGATCAGGGTAATTTCTAATTTGTAATTTTCTAGGGTACTTGTGGGTTATGACCTTATGACACCCCCCCTCAGAATTCGCTGATTTTCGCGTATATGGGGTAATTTTGGACGCTGATCACGAATCTGACATTTATTTGT